>OZ023267.1:77280288-77410288 GCA_964006375.1 Tillus elongatus
GAGAGAAGGGTTTAATAAAGAATTTGAGTTTTCAAGCTGTGATGATATCCACAAGGTTGCAGACCACCTAAACGATATATTAAAGCACAGTTCTAATTTAAATGATGATGATGCTGAACGTACTAAATCCATTAATTTTCTAACACGAAAACTTCACCGTACAGACGCCACCGACATGTTATATACAATTTGTAGCGAATATTTCGACAGTCTTTCAACCAATGCTGATTGGGATAGATATGAGAACAAAGATTGTGTTGCTGTAGACAAGTTTGTTAAAGTCTGGCAGAAATATCTGGATGATCATGCAGTGTAGCACGAAATATGCTAAAGTATTTAGTGATCGCAATAGATTTGTAAAATTCACCAGGAAACCAATCAGAACGATTAAACCGAGGTTTGTGGTGGGGGAACAACAAAACCTACTTAACATGGTCAGCAAGCTTCAGTCTAAACTTAAAAGAGTTTGTGTAAACATGTCTTGCGATTGTATTAACATGAATATGTCTGTGTCGGAGAGTGGTAACAACGACGACGATTATGCCGTTGATGAAAACGATGGCCCCGATTTCACAGAACACAGAACGCGACGAGTCTTATTTAACAAGTATCAAGCTGACGACAAGCTATTGTTGGAAACCACTTTTAGTGTTCGACGATCCTTGAAATTGATTACCGGCATCAGTGCAAGAAACGACTTTACAAATGTTGTGAAATTTGTCAATCCATTGGCGTTGAATGAAGAAAACCAATATTTGGCATTGGAAGAGTGGGATTTTTACGATTTCCTAGACAACATACGTGAGCTGTATAGGAAATATCTTAAAGGTGAAGACGAGCCAAATAGCTTTATAGTGCATCATCTTAATTACTGTCGCATAACCTATTCAAACGTGCTAAGTGAAAAAGCCTTGTGTATCGATAACGGTTTCACATCTATGCATCTATTCTTAAACGAAGAGTGTGTAGAACAACAGCTGAGACTTGAGGTGTTGGTTAAAGCAAGACTGAACTATCTGAAAGAATCTCAATTTACCTGGACTTACACGTGTTTTATGGAAAACATAGTGCAAATATTAAACGATCTGGGTAGATGGGACGCCAGTGTACCGCAAATCATACAAACTATAAAAACGTTACTCAACACTGTAACACCAGCATTTAAATATTACATGTTGGAGTGTTTGCACTATGCTCAAGAACAAGTATTGACAGACATCCACACCATTCGCCATGGTTCTTTTTAAATCAAGTTTCATCGTTCTATCAGCACTGTGATATTAATAAGCCACCCAATGTAACAGAAGTACGAATTTGTTTCGACACCGACGACTGCATGATATGGTCAGCTCTTACAACAACAACATATCTACACAACGACGACCTAGCCCCACTTGTAACATACAACATGTCAGCCAAAAGCGTGTCATCTGATGTGATACGTTACAAAGTTATGTTTCTGTTTGATAATGGTAGTCGGGGCGAGACACCTTATTGGACCACTCTTGTGTTGACTAATGCCCAGCTGTTCACTTCAAAGTATATTTTTGTGTTTATAGCCACTGGCTTTCTCACATGTCTTACCATATTCATGTTGATGTATTTTTGTTTCAAATATAGCACTTATCTGCACATGTATCGCAAACTTGTTTGCTAATACAAATATATAAAATAAACACTTGTGTTTTATTTACTAGTTTTAAGGTTTGCTAAGGGGTTACTAGAAAAACATATATATATAATTTACAACTTTTTTTATTTCGGTAACAAGTTTACAACATACGAAAATAATAGCATACAATTATTGATGCTGCATATACAGCTTCTAGTGTATCCTGGTGAGTGATGCATGCACTTTGGAATGTCTGGCACCAACGCAGGACAATCAACGTTTGTTTCTAAATTGATCACGTCCACACGGTAGCCACAAGTGAGGAGCATCTGTGTCAGAAATCTCTGTTTATTCTCGCCTTTCACATAGATTCTGTCCACCTGTTGTTCGACGATGTGTTTCATCAGGATATTTGGTAATTCTTCTAAATAAACAACACCATAATTATAGTCGATACAATGGTGACGGGTCTGCAGAAACTTGACTTGTTTGAGTACATCAGCAGATAGAAAACGCATTGGTTGTGGCGGCTTAAACACATACTGTACAGTTTGATAACCATTATAAATTACTAGTTCTTTAGGTGTGAAGTCGGGGAGACAGAAACCCTGAGTGTCGACAACGACGAACCTCATCTTGATACTGCCCCATTCACTCTACTTCCACATAGGATTATATAGACCTCTAGGTTGAGAGGTGGGGGAACGACGTTGTATGCCATACTCAGATGATAGAACGAACAACGTTAGAGAGTGGTGAGTATTCGATGATGCAATCATGTATAATTATGCAGAAACATTTAGTGTTATTGGGAAAGTTCTGGTTACTTTCCATTTCCAATTTGATATCGACAGTGGACGGTTTGATGGAATCCGTATACTTTGAACAATCAAACACAAACATGGGATATTTTGCGAAAGCTTTGTAATCCAACGTAGGCTGCGGTTCTCTACCGAGATATGCTCGTTGAAATTCAATCATGTTTTTATATGCTTCCAGATAATTGGCTTGCCCAAAGTTCAGATTCATACCCTCGGTAGGTATTTGTTTTGAATTCAGGTGCAGTCTTATATCTCGAACGTCCACATGATCAAACTGATTAATATCTTTTCCTGGGTTGTGGTGTCGATCCGTTTGAAAGATGACGATAACAAAGCGAGGTCGTTCGGTGTTTGATGAGGTCTTTACAGACCACAAGTCTTTGGTTGAATTACTCACATTCGGTAATTCGTACATCTCCCATTTTCTAAACGGTATAAGAATCTTTTTATCTTGAGCGATCGATTGCAACAGCTGCTGTTGTATCACATCGCTGGGGTGTATGTGTTTGACTTGCAAAGCCATATGTTCAATGTTAAACTTTATAGCTTTGTCGGCGCCTGCTACACTGCTCAGAATATAGCAATTTCTATCGTTCTGACCGCGTGTTAGGCGTACCAACAAACGACTGAAAAGCACTTTTCTGTAATCTTTAAAAATATTACACAGATAACTGAGCGGTAGGCAATAACAAAATCTGTTGTTTTTCACCATGGTGTTCCTTTCGTTCGGATGCCAACCGGCTGGGATGAGAGCTCGTGCTTCATCGCTGTTGGCTTGTAATAATGTTCGGACTGCTGTAACGATGCCTGGGTTTCTAACATGTTCGACAATCTGTTTACACATCTCAACAGCCACAGAGGAGAACAAATGAGCTGCCGCATTCGCTGTTACCGACACATCACCAGTTGTACCCGTTGTCTCAGTGGAACCGCTGATCAGGAGAGCTGCCGAAGACCAATCGTAAAACACATCTTGTTGATTGATGGCAAACTCACATGTGTCGTTGTAATCAAATGATCTGGTTTGCGGGGCGTACGTGTGTACTTCTTCTCCCTTGATGGATTCGTCGTGAACGGGGTCTGCGAAGATATGTAGTTTGTTTGACATCGTAACCCAATGATTGTAGAAACTGTACGTTCTCTTCGGATAGAACCGTCTGTGATGCAGACAACAACGATACTAATCGATGTTGCTCGTCGGCACCTGTATTTATAACTAACATACCGCCGTTGTCTTGCTCAGTTGTAATATAACGATGATCTCTTCACCTTGAAAGTTCACAGGCACTGCATTCTGATCGATGATGTTTACATTTATATGGGATATGATACGTGTGTTGACGGGTAGAAACAGTTTACTGTGGGGGTTTATGTCGATTGCATAGCCCGGATCAACCAGAGGAGCAAACTCGTATAGTGTGTGTGAGGGTTTGCCTTCGTGGTAAGACCCGCTTACTATGTTACACTCCAAACGGATCGTTTTCACTTTAACAATCTCCACTGGTAAATCGGATGCGTGCACCACATCCTTAATAAGAGATCTGGTTGAGGAAAAACCCAAGAGAGGAGCTATTGAGGCGTCCATTGTCAAATCAATGTCATACTTGCACTGTATCTCACACTTCAAAGTGTTGTTGTTGGCTTTCAAACTGAACAGTTTACTTGCATCGTCAACAGCGGCACCCTCTGGAAAATTATTCAACTTGAGATAGATACGGACCATTTCATTTTGGATACAGCGTTCCATATCGCTAATTTCATATGCTCCATTGGGAATTATTATTTCTTGTATAACACTATCTTTTTTAGGCTCGGCGTCGAGTGTAAAATAAAAATGCAACTTATTACAACCGGTCTCTATATATGGTATGGTGTTGTATGTGTGAAAATTCGAGAGTGCCACCGAATGATCGAACCGGGGGTCCAACACTATCGTTGGAAATATATCCAATGACAAGGAGGACGTAGAGCCTTTCAACTCGAACGTTAGCGACATGACTGATACACACAGGTTACTGTTTGAGTCTTTTATTGCAAAAATTTTAAACACAAATGATCACAATTAATTGTGTTATATGTTTGATACACATCATGATTATACAGTATGGAATAGTCTTTAAGGTAACGTTGCAGCTCTACAGGAGGCTTCAAGTTTCCATACGAGTCAAAGTACTCGACGATGTCACCGCGTTTCCTCACAGCGACCCAATGACTGCCTGGCTCCTTGTGTGTTTGCAAATTCATGATGAACGATTCATTTTTACGTGGTCCATTGCGAGGTAGCTCGTCTCGCATGTATACACCTCTAAAATATGGGATTTTCATTTTACCAGCAAACTTGACAAGATCTACATTTGTTAGAGGTCTTGCTGGTAAAGGTATTACACGTTTTTTGTCTTGTGTAAATACAAACCGTAGCCGGTGCGTTGTTTCTTCATGTACAAACCATCACCAACACCACTCCCTCGTTTACCCACAGCAATGGCCTCCATTGTTTGATTGTGACGTTTTGCCTCTTCCAATTTCTGTTTCGCAGACTTGGCATCGTTCACAGCTTTAGCAATACCTGCAGCACCGCCACCCAGAGCTCCTAGTGCTGACAGCCCACCAAATATAAGAGGTAACTCGCGGTACCTTAACTTGCTTTCGACCACCTGCGTTTTTGATGACTTTTCTCGCTACATGCAGTAGATTTTTCACTGACGGCACCTCCTCTCCCACATTGATAGCGCCGCGCATCAAAGCCAGTATGTTTTTAAACGGTACCTTACCACCGACTTTTCTCTTACTAGTTTTTCTGAGTTTGTTCACACCCATACCAAGTTTTCGTTTAACTTTCATTGTTTTTGCTACACTCCAAGCGGCCGCCTTCTCACCAAAACTTGCGTCCTTTGACTTGACTCGTTCCTTGGCTCTGTGCTCCAACACCTCGTCGGCACGATGCCTGTCACTCAACTGTTTGGATTGAGAGTAGGCGATGTCGTGCTCTCGACAAGCACGATCTAGCGGGTTGATACCTTGATCGCCTCTGGCAAGACGTTCTTTAAGTTTAGTGCCTGGACCACAAAACTGATAACCTGGTATGTGTAACTCAACAGGTAGTTAGTTGATGAGTGTGTTAACGAGGCCTTCACCCTTAATGACCAACATTGATACTAAAGCGGTGCTGTATTAAACACCAGTATTTATACTTACAACAAGCAGATTGGTGTTAGTCTAGTTAACGTGCGTATCGTAAAACACACAACAACAGCCCTACCAGTTATAAACTTGGACGATGTTGTGCGTGTGGAAACAGTTACACAACACAGACACGGTCTTCTGTTACCCGACACGGTACGTTGTTTGATATGTGGTCCTAGTGGCTGTGGTAAAACCAATGTCATGCTAAGGTTACTGTTTGAAGCAAACGGTTTAAAGTTTGAAAACGTTTATGTGTATTCAAAGTCACTGTATCAACCGAAATACAAGATGTTAAAGGAGGTGTTGGATGCTACAAAGGGTGTTGGTTACTATCCTTATCGAGAAAACGATGACATATTAGATCCGGGAGATGCCTTGGACAACTCTGTGTTTATCTTTGATGATGTAGCTTGCGACAAACAAGATAAAATAAGAGCATACTTTAGCATGGGCAGGCATAAAAACATTGATTCCTTCTATCTTTGTCAGACATACAGCAAAGTACCAAAACAACTGGTGCGTGACAACGCAAACGTTGTTGTGTTATTCAAACAAGACGAAACCAATCTTAAACATGTGTATGATGATCATGTGACCACCGATATGACTTTTGAAAAGTTCAAGACACTGTGTGGTGAATGTTGGCAGACCAAGCATGATGTGATGGTGGTCGTTAAAGATTGTGATTTAGCACAAGGACGGTATCGCAAAGGCTTCGATCATTTTATATATATTTAAACTTGTGTGTGACTGTGTCTTAGTCTTCATGTGTTCAACATACGGTGAGCATGGCGAAAAAATCTAAAAGTCATCGGCGCCAACAAAAACTATCAACACAGCCGCCCAATATCAAACGTAAAATAGCCGATTTATCAAAGATTATTCGAAACAAATATTTAGCTTTGAAACTGGGCAAAACAGAGACGGATGAAACGTTACACCGTTTATATAAACCTCTGTTAAAACCATTGGATGCTATATCTAGAAACACAGCAAGCACAGCGTTGGCTACTGCTCAAACAACTCTGCAGCAACAGCAACCAACTAAAACTGAACTTGATGTCAAACAACCACCACCACCACCAGCAAAGAAGGAAGTTCAATTTCTTAGTGATGATGAAACGTTTGAGTTGGAAGCAGAATCACCTGAACCTGAACCCGAACCTGAATTATGGGTTACCAAAGTTTATAGAAAACTAGATGCCGCAGCAAATACACCGGCAGCTATTTACGACCAAGCGTTAAGTTCGTATCCTGTAGTTGTTCGCTATTATGTTGATAAATATTTCACAGATAATCAGTTGTGTGATCAAACATATGGTGTTACTTATGGTAAAGCCACCAATACATGGATGCTTGGCAATAAACCTGTTACATTTGTTGTTACTGACGTAGATTTTAGAAATAGAGAAAGCTTTCAAATTGTTGTTGGTGACAGAAGATATTACGGCACTCAACACCTATTGGAATTGATATTTTTGAGAAAACCAGGTATGAGTGCTATGAAAAATAAGAACGCTTTACGTGACTATGCAGACATTATGGCTGCTACGAGTCTTCACAGAAAAGAGAACAATCCTAAAGAAGACGTTCTGCGCAACACCTCTAACAAATATCAAAATGTAATAAAACCAATTTTAGAGAAACAAGAAGGTGCTAGAGCGCGCTCTTCCTCAGTAACTTTAGGTCATGGTATGCCATACATGCTACATACTAAGCAACAGAAAGAATATGTATACTGGGATGATGTGAACGAACTGGTTGACAGACTTCGTCTTCTCGTGGCTTCCCAAGTTGCAGGTAATAATGCTCATAACAATGAGATACAGTCAATCTTGGAGGAGCTGAAGGAGGCTCGCATCATATAAAGCGTTAACACACGCCAACCATCAGTTTCATCATGTCTATCGACAAGTTTGGTCGTACTGCTGCAAACTTCAACACCAACAGCTCTCTACACAACCGCGTGGTTCAACGAGAGATTTTCCCAAGAACTGCAAGTGGTGACTTCGACGTACAAAACCATAGATTGTGTAACGTAGCCAACCCTATCGATTCAACAGATGGCGTAACTAAATCATTTGTTGATGCCTGGGTGGGCGACTATCAGAAACATAAAGCCGAGTATCTGAAGAATAAAGATGAAGTGACACAAAAACTAGTGGCCATTGTGTTAGAAGCTGTGCATAAGCCGGAGTTGAACGTCTTGAAGCACGAATTGGAACAGAAATTGAAAGCTTTAACCAAGACCATATCAGCTCAAGTTTTAAAAGATATCGATCTGTCAACGAACCCCAAGCTAAAGAAGAAGTTGGGTGAAATAGACAAAAATCTAAAAGATTTACATGACAAGTGGATACTTTTAAATCCAACATCACCATGAAGCGTCGCCGGCAACAACAAACACGTAACGATGAACCATCTGATGCTAAGAAACAAATTATAAACGAGTTGTACAAGCCTGCTAGAATCAAGTTTAAACGTAGACAGACCATAATTAGAGGTTTGAATGACTTGTGGCAAATTGATTTGGCCGAGTTTACAGACTATCATCGTGAAAACTCCGGTTACAAGTACATTCTGGTGGTGATCAATTGTTTTTCAAAGTATGTGTGGACGCGTCCGCTTAAATCTAAAAATGCCGAAGAGGTGACTAAAGCCATGGCCGATATTTTAGCTAACAGCACAGCACCATCCCACATTCAGTCTGATCTTGGCAAGGAGTTCTACAACGCTAAATTTAAGGCCCTAATGACCAAATACGGCATCAATCATTACAGTACCTATAGTGTGAAGAAGGCGGCAATGGTGGAACGAGTCATACGTACGTTGAAACAGAAGATATATAAAAACTTTCACTTGTCTGGTTCTTACAACTGGCTACATATCCTACCCAATGTCACAGCTACATATAACGCAACCATTCATCGTACCACAGGTGTCAAACCTCTGGATGTCACTAGGAAAAACGAGGCAGCTATTCATAAGCAGATCTATTCCAACACCCTACCGGTGTCTGTACAAACTAAATTTAAAGTGGGCGATGTTGTACGTATAAGCAAGGCAAAAACAATATTTGAAAAAGGTTATACACCACGTTGGTCCACATGTTGTTTAAGGTGGCCACGGTACAGCCCACTATCCCAGTGACGTATTTACTAGAAGACATGCAAGGCAAACCAATCAGCGGAGGGTTTTATGAGCAAGAACTACAAAAGACTTTATCTTCTGACCTGTATTTAATCGAACGAGTGTTGAGAAAAAAAGGCCCCAAGTCTTACGTGAAATGGCTTGGTTTTGATCGGACCCATAATTCCTGGGTCAACACCAAAGACATTAAATAACTTGTATTATGTTATGAATAAAGGAAACATGTTAAAAGTATTTTTTTTTATTTCAAATCCTCCTTTATGCATTCACGCCAACAGAATGGTTGTCAGAAAATACAGCTAATAAAACACACACAGAGATTTTTACACATATATTTTTATTATCAGCTAGTGTTATAGGTAAATCTGTTACACGTTAGCATATCTTTCAGTACAAGTTGATATTTAGTAATAAATTCACACACTATACACAGATTCTCAGAGTATTTTAACCGGGCAATGAAGAAGGCACAAGGTATGACTGCCCTGTCTCTGAACTTGGACAGTTCCGATCTGATGTCAGCCATAAACATGTTTATGTCGAAGAAACTCCTAAAACGTTATTCCAACAATAAGTCTTTGACCACAGAGCCAACATCTTCTAGTATTTTCAATGATTCCAAGCTTAGGTTGAAATTAGTGACATATTCATCACTGCACAGCCTAAACTTAAAAAACACTGATTTTCGTTGTGTTTGAACCAAGTATTTAGTAAGTGTATACGAATCGCCGCTTTTGTCTGTAGCCTGTGATTGGTTTTCCAGGTTGTAAATTATGGTGGGTAACACGTTTAAAAATTCTTCAAAGGTCCACATATCGAAAAACACAGGTATATTACAATTTTTCTGTGAAACCTTAACCAGGGGCAAAAAGTTTAGCAGGGGGTCAGCTCCGATCCTGAGTATTTTCTAACCGTTTGGCAACAGCGCAAACGTTGTCTGACCAACGAGCTCACAGTCTTGTGCTTTTAGTTTTTTCCCCATACTTTTCTGATTGATCTGCACCAACTTCTCATTGAACATCTAATCGTGTGTAGGCTGATATTGGACTGTTTGTATGTTTGTAGGTTCTGCAGCATTCATACTAATATCAGAGAGATTATTCGGTTCACTTGTGTCTGTTGTTGTTGGATAACTTGTGTACAGTTCACCTATGATATTATCCCACGTCTTCTTTTGTTATAATACTTTCAACTGCGTTAGCCAGCAAGACATCTTGTAACACTTTAAGCTTTTTACCACCACCAACACCTCTACCAGTATTTTCTGTGTTGAGAGATTTTCGTTTTCGCGTATTCTGCACCATATTAGTTTTTAGCTACACCTTTGTTCAACGTACACCAACTAAACTAGCTTCTAGACAAGCTCAAACACAACTGATGGCAGGATGCCCCCTAAACGAACTAACACCTAGATTATAACTGTACAAACAAGCTCAAACACGAATAATAGGATGATGTCATCCTTTCGGTTATGTCTGTATTCTAGACAAGCTCAAACACGAATAATAGGATGATGTCATTCTACAGGATATGAGTCATAACCATGTTGTTTGTTCTCTGTTTTATTGTGTTATGTATTCTGCTATGAACATATGTACAGAGTGACAGACTTTTTTACTCGTTTACAGGCCTAGGATCGACGTCAGGTCTCTTTAGGCATATTTGTTTGTGTCTATAAATGGACGTTCTCAACATTTGTTTATTACAGTGTGAACATGTAACCTTCCTCCTGTCGTACGTGTATTGCCATTTTACGAAATTTTCATAACTTTCCCATGAGTGTGCGTTGTACGGTAGCCATTTTCCAAAGTTTTGACCATTTTTAATGAAACATTTGTCACAACAGCTTCTCTCTGTTGGTGGACAGCGTTTAAAACAAACGGCACAGCAACGGAGACCCTCATCATTCAGTTCTTGCTTGTCATCCTGTGTTGGTGGTTGTGTTGTTGTTGTTGGTCTCGCGGCTGTGTGTTCTTCTTCACTCTCTTGTAGATTGATTTCATTAAACTGCTGTTGCTGCTGCTGCTGCTGCGTCGACAAACCAGAACCTTGTGAAGTGGTTGCTTGCTGGTGTTGTGATGATCCTAGACTGGTAGCTGTTATAGTAAAGGCATCACCTTCGACGGCCCCCTTATTGCTCTGATGCATCTTGTACAGCTCAGACCACACTTCTTCAAACGTCAGCAGCGACAGCTTCCTAAACGGCACATGATAGTCTCTATCCAAGCCGGAGAATGTAAAGCCTACTTTGGTGTCGGTGTTCAAGTCTCTAATAACTCGGTTATAAATTTCCTGCATACCGTTCTTAAGCCATTGTTCAGGATTATTGACGCCACTGCTATTGAGTGGATTCAACTTGAAACGCACCGTGTTCTGTATAATATTAAAACGACTGTTTCTTGTTGTCGACTCTCCAACAATCGAGAACGCCATAGTATGGAACTAGATGTTTCTTGTTTTTGCGGAAGCAAACACAAGACTGGCTTGTGTACGACCATTGTACCTCTATAACTCTCTAGTCATAGAGTGCTTGTGTGTGTGTGTGTGATAACAACCAACAACAGTGTCTATATGTTTTGTTTGGTTCATGTGGTTGTCATTAAACAACTGTGTTAATTCTATAACAACCCATTCAAGACCTCAACAGACGTTAGTGTGTGTTAAGCAGTGAAACAAGTATGACGTCTCTTGCTGTATGGAAGTACACTCTTATATTATTTACCAATATGTTTGCATTCAAACAATACTTATAAAACAATCCTCGTATATCAACGTTTACTTTTGATGTTTTAAATCGAGTTTTGTTACTTGTGTTTTTTTGATCACTCCCTATATAATATTGTTTGGATTCACTGTGATATAAAACACTCAGATAAAACAAATGCCTACGTAAAACCCGATCTCAGTTTTATTACATACTAAACAGGTAGATTAGCATATCTATATGTAAATACGTTTTGTTATTGATTTAATAGTTTACTTCAAAACGTTTTTGTTTTTAGAATTTGATATTAGATATGTTAATTGTAACGTGTTTAAATGTCTTTTGCTATAAATATATAACATTGTTTTTAAAATTAGAGTTCCTATTAGGTTACAATTGGAATGTAATAGAGATACCCGCTCACAACACTCATCAGCCTGATAAACACGTTTTATGTAACAGGTTTTTGTTTTATATATACAACCGTAAACAAACTTTCACCGTGTGTCTGCATAGCATGATTGGTTTAGGGACGGTACATATCTTAGTAAGCTGTATGGTTGGGGGTTCAAATCTAATTCAAATCTAATTTCAGGCGAATGCTTTTCTTTCAAATATCATATTTCAAATTACCCCAATATATCTTCCTCATATATGTATGTGTGTGACTAAACCGAATGACTGTGTCCAACAGACCTCTCCCCTCGAGCAAGGGAATATTCTCCCACTCTACCAATTTACAAATAGAATGTTCCCTTGCTCAAAGAGTCAGATCTCTGGACATAACAGACACTAATTTTCGAATAAATTCAAATTTCCCGCCAAAAACGAAATACCCTAACAACTTCAATACAACACATCTTACCAACACAATAAACAACAGACAGCTGTGTGTGTGTATGTGTACGAACATAACCTTAATAAACAAATACATACATAACCTTAATAAACAAACAGATAACACGTTGACGACATAACAAATACAAACATAACCTTAATAAACAATCAAATGATTGGTAATCAACACGTGTGTGTGTGAACATAACCTGAATAAACAATCAGCTGATTGGTAATAAGCATGTCATACGAACATAACCTTAATAAACAATTAGACAAACACACATGGAGGCCTAACCTGACTTGTAGATATCTATGGAACATTTGACGTCATCAGACAGTTCTATAGAAACCTAACCTGGGGCTATCTATGGACAGAGGTGGCCATCTGACGTCATCTCAGGTCAGACATAAGTGACAGTTAATACCTAACCTGACTTGTGACTGGGGTTGCCATCTTGGAACTGTCTGACGTCATCAGACAGTTCCATAGAGACCCGGGTTGCGGCTGTCTATGACAGGTCAGCCATCTTGGAACGCTTGTGACGTCATCTGACATTTGACATCTGACAGGTCTGACAGCTGACAGCTGTCAGGTCAGCTGACATTGACATCTGACAGGTCTGACAGATGACATTGACAGCTGACAGGTCAGGTGACATTGACACCTGTCACATCTGACAGGTCAGCTGTCAACTGTCACAGGTCAGCGCATGCGCATGACGTCACGCGCATGCGCAGAAAAAAGTGGAGGGGGTGAGCCCAGGTGCCGCCCTATCTACTCATGGTGTAGTGGAAAAACATGTTTACGAGGAAGTGTTGATAAAAAAATTTAAATAAGCTGCTTATATAGGTCAAACTAAGCTATTTTTATTGATTTTACCTTTATATTTCCTTCACCGCCGAGCACATCTTCACTCCGGGTCTCGTCACTTTCGGAGCGGTTGATTCCACATCTCTCTGTTGCTTATGCATACATTGAGGATTTCAAGAGTGTTCCGCGAAATATTTTTCAGAAATCACGTATGCCGCTCTCTGCATAATTACCTTTAAATGTCGTTTACTTGCCCAAAAAAATATAAGAAATTGGTTTTTGTGGATTATATTCATTACTGCATCCATACGCAGCAGCAAAATTAATCATTTTTAAATCAAAAAAGCAAGGGTACAGCAGCTTGAGTCGCGGAAGCAAAAAAAGACTGGACACAGCAAGTGAGTTATGGTAGTGAATTTTCATCGAAATAATCTGGCACCAAATATTTTTTTATTAAATGCTTATGACTTTTTGTCTTGTGACATAAATATCTCAATTTTGGCATATAGTTTACTTTTTATTGCATAAACCCACATACCAAATTTGGTTTATATAGCTTTGTTAGTTTCTGAGACAAAATTCCAGAAAGAAAACTCAAAATTTTCCCGGAAAACCAGTGCCGATTTCGTTGGCCAGCGAACTTATACTTAGTCATTATGGGTGTGATGATATATATATATATATATATATATATATATATATATATATATATATATATATATATATATATATATATATATATATATATATATATATATATATATGTACAGAAAGTTTCCCGCCGTCTTTAATGTGAGACATACTTGGTTCTCGGGTTAAACCGCGTCCAGAATTTATGAAAACTTGACGTTTCGGCTGCTGTTCTGGAGCCATTTACAAGAGGTAAAGGAAATATGTAAGGACACTCTAAGGCCTCAATCTGCCTACTCCTAAGAGTGGTGGACAAAGGTGGGTAAAGCAAGTATGTAAGGACACTCTAAGGCCTCAATCTGCCTACTCCTTAGAGTGGTGGACAAAGCTGGGTAAAGGAAATATGTGAGGACACTCTAAGGCCTCCATCTGCATACTCCTTAGAGCGGTGGACAAAGGTGGGTTGGGTTGTTGTAATTCGATTACGGGGCTTTAATGTGCCTACTCCCCAAATCTCGCCGGAGATCGTCTGTGAGGTCTGAGTGTGTTGAACCCTAGGCCTCAGAGAGATCTGGCAGTTCGTTGCAAGTCTTGTCTTGTATGTGTCGTTCCGTCTACCTGCTTCGTTATCAGTGAAAGTAGTGGGGTCACCGTCAATTAAGTGGGGGGCTTTGGTCACGGTACTTAGATGATGAGGAGGATTAAGAGGGTCACCGGCATTTGTTGAGGCAGATAATGGGGAAATAAAATTGTCTGTGGAATTTATTTTCTTTTTGTGTGTTTCTAAAGAAGATATAATAGGTTTTCAAGTAGTGGAAGGCGAAGACCATCATCTCTCTTATTTAAACAATCGGGACGTTTTTCAATCTCGATTGCTTCACGGATAATTCTCGTTTTGAAGTTGTAAACCGGTGCTATTGTTTTGGTTTATCTAAGTCTATTTTGTGCCCTGTATGAATCTGATGCATGGCCAGCGCCGATGAGGGGTCGGATTTTCTAACTGCGAGGTTTGTTCATATATTCTATTGTGGATGTGTCTATTTGCTTGTCCTACATAAGTTCGGGAACAGTCGGAACAAGGAATTTCGTAAACTCCGTGGGATTCGTTTGGAATCGTATCCTTGGGAGTTTTTATCAGATTTGACAGTTTTTGCTCTGTTGTGAATACGGTTTTGATACTATGGGTTCTAAAAATTCTGCTGATTTTGTCGGTGACACCTTTAATGTATGGTAAAAACGCTGTGTGTTCTTGTTGTGGTTTGTTGTGCGTTTCTAATGTTTCGTAGTATGTGATTGTTGTCGTACCCGTTTTCTAGCAATGTCTGTCTCAAAAAGTTTAATTGTGTCTGTTTGTTGTTCTTGTTGTCTGTTAGTCTAAGGGATCATGTTACTAGTGTTTGAACTACGGAATTTAGTTGTGATGGGTGATGGTGAGATTGGGCGTTAAGATAACGATTAGTGTGGGTTGGTTTTCGGTAGACAGTGTAAGAAAATCTTGTGACTGGGTTTTTAGTGATGCGTACATCTAAGAAAGGCAAAGAAAACTTCTTTTCTATTTCCATGGTGAACTGGATTTGGGGGTTGATGTTATTTAGGTAAGAAAGGAATTCGTCTAGAGATTCTTTGCCGTGTGGCCAGACAGCGAAAATGTCGTCAACGTATCTTAACCAACAGGTTGGTTTAAGTTGGGATGAATTGAAGGCTTGTGTCTCGAAGTTTTCTATAAAAATGTTAGCCAATCCAGGAGAGAGAAGTAAACCCATTGGAGCACCTCGAACTTGTTTGTAAAATTTGTTTTGAAAAAGGAAATAAGTGGTAGACGTGCAGTGTTCTACAAGAGCTAAGGTATCGTGGAAAACTTTGTGTTTATTTTTGAAAATGTCAAGGCTTTCAGATAGAGGTATATTGGTAAATAAAGAAACTATATCAAAGCTAACTAGGATGTCGTTTTGAGAAATGGTGTTGTTTTGAAGAAGGTCAATGAAATGGGTGGAGTTTTTGACATAGGATGTAGCGTTTTCTACTAATGGTTGGAGAGTTTTGGCTAGATGTTTTTCAAGTTTTTGTGTGGGTGAACGGTGGGCACTTACGATAGGGCGAAGGGGAATATCAGGCTTATGGATTTTCGGGAGGCCGAATCCCACGGAGTTTACGAAATTCCTTGTTCCGACTGTTTCCGAACATATGTAGGACAAACAAATAGACGCATCCACAATAGAATATATGAACACACCCTCGCAGTTAGAAAATCCGACCCCTCATCGGCGCTGGCCATGCATCATCTCCATACAAGGCACAAAATAGACTTCGATATTGCAACAGCGCAGGGAGGTCTGTTGTAGGTTAGTGTGTGAGAGTTGGCTGGAAACAGGTCCTTTAATCACCATATATATATATATATATATATATATATATATATATATATATATATATATATATATATATATATATATATATATATATATATATATATATATATATATATATATATATATATATATATATATATATACTATCTTTTCAATGTTTACTTTACTACTCTATATTAGAGCTTTTGCTTAAGGCTTTGTTCCTTCACGATTTGTTTACTGTTACATACAGTTTCCACTGCATTCCCGTAAAATAGAAAAAAATGTAAAGTATTGTTTTGCGCACTACGCATTGAAAAAAACTAGTAAATAAAAATTAAAGAAACGATGACTTCGGAATCGTACATTTAGTTATCTGCAAATTTTTATCGAAATAACTTTATTCGATGTAGAAATTTACGATTTTATTATATGTGAGTATTGATAAAGTAATAAATGTGATTAGAGGGTGTGTAGTAGTACCTACTGTAATTTAACATTACGATAATGTAATTAAGACTTGACCTATTACGCAAAATGAGAGTTAACTTATTGACATAAAATTATAAAATATGAGCTACCTAATAATTTAAAAATATGGGAAGTCTAAAAAACGGTAAAAAACATCCAATATAAATTTAATAATTTTGAATATATGATTGTTTACAGCCGACAGCCATATAATACCAAAACTTCTACTAAAGTATATACGAGTACACATAAAAAGATTTGAGAGGTGTTATATAAAATTAACTCAGTTGGTGAGCTTGATGGTTAGAGGAAATAAACTGTTTCAGTACTAATTTACTAGTACATATTGTTAGCATATTTCTTATTAATTTGGCGCCAACTTAAAATATCCTTGATATTCGTGTATTTAACGTGCGTCAAGTTGACCCCCCACCCCCCCAATTTACAATTTATTGTAATTGGGTATACTACCAGTTAGTGCATCCTTAGTGCTCTTTAGTGCACAAAAAGTTTCGTTAGTGTTTAAATACAAACGGAGATACAGCAAAAAACCTTGGGGGGGGGTCAACTTTACGCATGATTTTTTGCAAATTGACTGTAAGTGGTATCATTCAATAGCAAATCGTTAGTGCTTCGCAGAAACACAACATTTTTTGTTAGTGCTTAAATACTTTAGAAAAAACAAACAGTTTTCCGTCGGGGTGAAGACTATCTTTTTTAGTTCATGAAATAAACATTTTTTGTTTGACTAGTCGGTTAGTGCATCCGTATTGCTTTCGAGAAAAATAAAAAATTTCGTTAGTGCTCTAATACAAAAGGAGATATGCCAGAAACACTGTGGGGGCGGGCCAACTTGACGCATGTTTTTTGAAAATAAGATGCGGATGATATCAATCGATAGCAAATCGGTAGTGCTTCTGAGAAACACAAAATTTTCTGTTAGTGCTCAAATACTTTAGAAAAAACAGTCGATGTCCCGTTGACTTCAAAACTTTTTCTGCGTTGATAAAATACACATCTTCTCTATGACTCGCTGATTAGTGCATCGTTAGTGCTTTCGAGAAAAACAAAAGTTTTCGTTAGTGCTCTAATACAAAAGAAGATATATCAGAAAAACCGGGGCAACTTGACGCATGATTTTTTTGCAAATTAAGTGTGAGTGGTATCATTCAATAGCAAATCGTTAGTGCTTTGTAGAAACACAACAATTTTTGTTAGTGCTTGAATACTTTAGGAAAAACAAACGTGTTCAAAGGAAAAATTTTCCGTCTGGGTGAATAGTTCATAAAAGACACATTTTTTTAATGTCTCGTTGCTTAGTATATCGTTAGTGCTTTCGAGAAAAACAAAACATTTTGTTAGTCCTCTAATACAAAAGGACATATGTCAGAATAACTGGGGGGGGGGTACTGGTCGCATAATTTTTTAAAGGTTTTTCTTCGGATTTATGATAAATCTAGAATCAGTTAAAACTCGACGTTTTGGGTCCTGCTTTAAAGCCATTTTCAACAGGCTAAGAAATTATAATGTTTATTATAATAAACCTTAGTTTAGATAGTTTTTACCCCGACAAAAATACGTTTGTTTTTTATAAAGTATTCGAGCACTAACAAAAAATGTTGTGTTTCTGCGAAGTATTAACGATTGAAATGAAATGATACCACTTACACTTAATTTGCAAAAAAAAAGGTCATGTTGACACCCCCCCCCTGTTTTTTCTGGTATATCTCCTTTTGTATTAGAGCACTATAAAATTTTTTTGTTGCTTTCGAAAGCACCTACGATGCACTAACCAACAAGTCATACAAAAAATGTGTATTTTATGAACCAAAAAAGGTAATTTTCAGCCGACGGAACTACATTTGTTTTTTATAAAGTATTTGACCACTAACAAAAAAAAGTTGTGTTTCTATGAAGCACTAACGATTTGCTATCGATTGATATCATTCACACCTTATTTAGAAAAAAATCATGCGTCAAGTTGCCCCCCCCCACTGGTATATCTTCTTTCGTATTAGAGCTCCAACGAAAATGTTTTTTTTTTTTTTTGAAAGCACTAACGATGCACTAACCAGCGAGTCATAGAGAAATGGTAAATTTTATCAACGAAAAAAAAAGTTTTCAAGTCCAAGGGACATCGACTGTTTTTTCTAAAATATTTGAGCACTAACAAAAATGTTTGTGTTTCTCAGAAGCACTAACAATTTGCTATCGATTGATATCATTCACACCTTATTTTCAAAAAATCTTGCGTCAAGTTGCCCCTTCGCCACAGTTTTTCTGGTATACCTCCTTTTGTATTAGAGCACTAACGAAAATTTTTATTTTTCTCAAAAGCACTAACGATGCACTACCCAACGAGTCATACAAAAAATGTGTATTTTATGAACCAAAAAAGGTAATTTTCGGCCGATGGAACTACATTTGTTTTTTATAAAGTATTTGACCACTAACAAAAAAAATGTGTTTCTGTGAAGCACTAACGATTTGCTATCGATTGATATCATTCACACCTTATTTGGAAAAAAATCATTCGTCAAGTTGCCCCCCACTGGTATATCTTCTTTCGTATTAGAGCACCAACGAAAATGTTTGTTTTTCTTGAAAGCACTAACGACCCAAATCGCCACAACACATCTTTTTAATGACCTGGCGATCGTTTCACTGCCAAAGTTAATTATAACTACTTTACTGCTAACATCACCTTTTATACTGAATCTTAGGTAAAGAACGATACCGAGAGGGAGACTAAATCGCAGGCAAATTCTTCAGCGTATTGTATTTTAATTGTCGGAAAAGGTTTTTGAACTTCCTTTATCACTTTACCTGACAGTTTCGGAATGTTTATATGCATCATTATTGCCCTAGAAATATAAATACTCTCGTACGCATCTAGCTCCACAGTTTCAAATTTTCTTTATCAATGTAGTGGTCATTATCACAAATATGTTGTGCCACATATGACTTGTCCACACTATCGTATCTCAGCTGTGCCAGATGTTCAGGAAATATAGTCTCAATTTTTACTTTAGTCTGCCCCATGTATCTAAGATTACAATCTTTACAACCTATCTCATAGATACCCGACATTTCAGTGGATATATCTTTGGTATTACCTAACAAATTTCTTAAATAATTTTTTGTCGAGAAAGTTAGCTTTAAAATGCTTTCGAGACCGCTTGTGATACGCAGGTCAAAAGGTAGGCACACAATTTTTTTCTATATTTTATCTTTTCTGAATGTCGTGCATTCCGCTAACATTTTCTTTTTTCTGTGTCTATAAATTAATTTTTCCACTAAGCAATCCGATATATAACGCATATCCGGATTGATTAATGTGCGTTGTAAATATGGTAATCTTAGATACGTTGGGCAGACTAAGAGAACCATTCAGGCTAGATTTTGTGGACATCTGGCACAGCTTAGATTCGGTAGTGTGGAGAAGTCTTGCCTGCCACAACATATTTGGGATAATAACCACCACATTGATAAAGAAAATGTGAAACTTATCAAAAATGTTAGACGGTCAGCAGAGCTCGATGCGTACGAAAGTATTTATATTTCTAGGGCAATAAAAAAAAAGTTCCTTAACCCGAGCTCCGCCACTGGTTTGCAGATAAACATTCCGAAACCTGTCAAGTAAAGTGATAAAGGAAGTTCAAAAACGTCGTCCGACAATTAAAATACAATATACTGAAGAATTTGCCTGCGATTTCGTCTCATCGTGCTTTACCTAAGATTCAGTATAAAAGGCGATGTTAGTAGTAAAGTAGTTAAGAATTTTTCATAACTAACTTTGTTAGTGTAACGATCGTCAGGTCTTTAAAAAATGTGTTGTGGTGATTTATGTTCTTCAAGTGTACTTATAAAGAAATTGTTATTATGATTTTACAGGCTGTTTACCTGTTTTAAATTATTGTTTAAAATATTTTTTGTTTTATCCCCCCCCCCACGCTGTTGCAATAACCAAGCCATTAGTTTTACGTTTTAGGTACATTAGTCTATTCCCAAATATTTTTAGGTTCAAACTAGTTATTTGTGCCATATTCTGAATAACTTCATTTTAGGATGGAACCGTTTCACCAAGTAAAGGCAACAACAATTAGTAAAGTTTAGAATACGTTTTAATTAATTTTTATTATTTAAATGATAACCAATTTCACTGTCGAGTAAAATAGTTAACACAGGTTCTAAATACTATTTCGTTATTTATAAAAATAATAAATTGAGTACAAAAGACTAAGTCGGATCAGCACTGCTCATAGCAGACTCAAAATATAACCAATGAATGAATTAAGCAAATGTGTTTGAGATGCGTACATTCAGCGTTCTTAGTTCCAAACGTGTTCTATGTATATGGCATTTTAATAATCTTCAATAAAGATACATTAATTTTTCAAATAATTTTAATAATTTGAAAAAGAAATAATAAAAAGTATTTTAGAGAGTTACTATAGATACGCATTTTACACTTTTGAAGCCAATATTCTAACCCTTTTTGGTCTCGGGTTTTGTGAATTGATAACCGTAGGAAGAAACGTTTTTAAAAATTGTGGTTGACATCTAAGATCTCTGTGTCGAACATAAAACAAGCTATATATGACTTTATTTCATTTTAATACAAAAAATTGAACTAACAAAAAACGTTTCGAAGGAGTTGCAGTTTTTTAAAACAGTAAATGCAATGGATTACTATAGGACATACGTCATACGTATACAGTCACGTGGCAAAGATTCTGCTAATCATTGTGAAAAGTGGAATAAGAAGTAAAATTAAGAGCTGCCCTAAAATAGTTTGGATTGACACCAAACCGACGAGCTGGAGAACGATGCCTAAATCATAGAGAAACTGATATGTGTTCATTGCTTCTGTAGACTTGTAAAAACCCTTCAATAATGTGGATTGGAAAATATTATTTCATATAATGAAGAGAACCTACATTGGATTACAAAGATAGCCGGAATATTCTCAATCTATACATTAATCAAAGAACCACAGAAGATATGAATTTGAAGCTAAAATAAGAAGCGATGTTTATCAAGGACGTCAATTATCGCCATATTCAATTTATTCGCAAAAGAAATTATGAGTAGACTGGAGAAAAAGACAGCAAAAATCAAAATAAATTTACTACAGTCATGCAAAATGACACAGCGCTGATAGAAGAAATGCAAATAATGTTCAATGTACTGAATCGTGCGCTAAAAAGAATTAAACTAAAACGGAAACGATAAAAATCAAATCAGTACAGATAAAAATGGACAGAAGTGCAACAATGCATTTAAAACTAAACGACAAACAAGTAGAAATGTTTACGTAGCTTGAAGGTGTTGTAACCAATGATGGTAAATGTGACTACTCAGAAAATGGCGGTGGCAAAGCCACTATTCAATAGTTATTTAACTTTAACCTAAAGAAAATGTTTATGAAGTTTAAAGTTTCATTTTTTTGATGTATGGAGCTGAAAGTTGTAAACCTTAGACCAATTGGTAAAGTGTAGAAGCTATAGTGAAATTAAAAAAGCTACGGAAAACAAATAGTCACAGTAGCAATGAACAAGGGACCGCATTTAGACCACAATGATAAAGATTGCATTACCTAATAATAATATGAGCATATATACATATATACTGCCGCGTTCGAAAGATAAAATGTTTTGGAAATAACCAAGCCAAGCACCCTTTGTTCACGTCGAAAAACTAGTAATTATTGGGTTCAATCAAAAGTCGATTGCATGTTGAGACTTTTATGGCATTTGTTTTAATAGCATTTTTACTGTCATAACTTTTGTGACTGCTGTATTTACTAGTGTAAAATTAAAATATGACATGTGTACCGATTATTCACTAATAACTCTTTTAGATAAGACAACTAGAAATATTAATCAAAAAGAGAATATTTATATACAAAACAATTTCGTTAGCTACGTAAAGGTTAATGTACTAGTTAGGCAGTTAACAATTTTCTACCAAAAAAAAAGACAAAAATCATTGGCGATTTTTTTAGGTACAACACTTTATTTTTATTTCCACATCGTCAATAAGTGTGAAAGTATGTTAACGGTGACAGAAATTTGTGCAAAAAGTGTCGAAAGACATGGAAAACATGATTTGGAAACGAAGATTTTTTTTGTCTGTCGGCCTGTATGTCTGTCTGTTAAGAGGCACGATAACTTTCGAATGAATTGACAAATCGTTTTCAAATTTGGTATACAGTTAGAACCTGACAAACGAATGGTTGGGATTGTTTTGGGTAAAATCGATCCAGGACGTAGGGGATGAATGAGGGTTAATTTGAGGAAAGTTGATTTTTTTAACTCGAGTTATATATAACGTTTTAGGTTTTGTTTATGAGAAAACTGCCTATTTCATTACTCATCTAGTATTATATGATGAAATTAAAGTACGGGTTGAATGCGAATATCAAATATAATATAAGCGTACAAAATCAAACGTAAAACTCAAACAAGTGACAGTGATGAAATAATTTGTTTAAATAATTAATTAATTTATACAAATCATAATAATAATAACACCATAGTAGACAATTAGTATATGAATAAACATTAAAGCATAATAAGTAAATAAAAAAGTGTTTATTTGAGTATAAGCTTTAAAATAAAACTAACCGTTTTTAATGAGAACAAAAGATTAAACAAAATCTAGTTATTCTTCTCACATAACAATTTTTTCGGTAAGTATTGTAAACGAAAGTTTTTACGCGAACCCAGTTTTTATTCTGAAATATAGAGTGGTATTTTTATTAGTTCCAGGCATTCGTCTTTTTGTTTGTAACGTTATGAAGCGATACAAGTAAAGAGTAAATAAATATAAATAGACTCCAATATTTTTCAGTCTATTTTAAGACGGGATTTTGTATTTTCTTTACAAACGGGATATTTCCTTACAAGAATCTTTATTACCTTCCTTAAACCTTAATCTATCTGTTATATACTATATTTTCAGTATAAAGCTTTAATTGGGACAGTTCAACAAGCTACAAATATAGTGTATTTTAAACATTTTATTGAACCCCCCTCTTAAGATTTTATGCACAGATGATTTGCCTATACCAGATTGTTGGGCAATATTTGAAACAGGTGTATGGATATTTTCAATAACGCTTGCACTAACTTCCAAACTCTTGTCTTCGGTCGTGCACTTTTTGGCCTTCTAGACCTTTGTCGATCTTTTACAGAGGCCGCGTATTGATACCGAATCACCGTTTTAGATACAGTTGATTTTGCGATCAGTGGACGAGTATGTGAACAACGTAATGACCTTGTTTTATGTCCATACCCTCGCAGTAAGA
The DNA here is from genome assembly GCA_964006375.1 of Tillus elongatus. NCBI lineage: Eukaryota > Metazoa > Arthropoda > Insecta > Coleoptera > Cleridae > Tillus > Tillus elongatus. The sequence goes on from OZ023267.1 coordinate 77,304,171, forward strand.
GAATGTACATTATTTCTTTTTCTGACAAAAACATTATGTCAACTAACATAGCAATTACGCGGAGTCAGAGCTTGATGACAACTACATGCCGTCAACAACAACAATATTTCTGGCTTAAGTTTCCAATGTAATGTAATATATTTTCTGGAACAGGCCGGAAAATGAAATTTTCCGGCTGGAGTAATCTAAAAAAGTAACATTCCCAATAAAAATTTGTATTTTTTTAGACTATACTTATGTAAAGAGCAGCATCTGAAGGTTTCGTCACTCAGCCGCTTTAGCCCGAAGTAAAGATTTTAAATAAGAAATCATTTGAATGATTTGAACACGCGAATCAAGTATCTTGACAGTGAGAGAAAAGAGGACATACCTAAATCAAGCACCCAGATGGTGAGAAATGAGGGGACCTGCCTGAAATCGGTGGAAAACAAGGGAAAAAAGTTGAATTCGAATTTCGTCGATTACAACGCCATCTGCCACGAATCGAAAAAAATGCTTCAAATAACGTAGTTTTTAGCTCAGAATGCGAATGCAAACCAACAGGGGTTGGGGTGTGGGATCAGGTTTAGTTTGATAGATTTGATAGATTTAAAAAAATATATCTTGATCGTATTTTTTTAATATTCATTCGTTTCCAGGCTCTCTGGACACACGGTAGTAAATAATAGAGAAGCGAGGATGGCGCGGCGCCCTGAGGCACATCACATTTTAGCAATTTCTTGTCGCTTATCTTATTATTATACTTTGTGGCTTCTCTTTGTTTGCCAAGGTCACTTTTAATTAGTTGCAAAATTCGCCGCAACCCGATACTATTCAGTTTTTTTTAAGAAACATAGCATAGGCTGATTACTTCAGCCATAACATCAGTAGCTGACTTGACTTCTTGAAAATTGCATAGGTGATATTAACTTATGTTTGTCTTAAAATGATATAATTTTTTTTCAATTTGCTGTTAATGTAAACGTAATCGTCCGATATTTTCTGATCTTCCTCTGTAGCCTAATTAGGAAAACATATGACAAAGATAATCCTTAAAATGTCGATATATTTTCTCGCTTCAAATTAAAAATATGTCTCAAGATAACCGCTGAATAATTCGTAACAGTTTTAAAGTTTAGTTTGTTATTTTATCCCTTTTATGACACCCACCTTTCTTCCGTTAATCAATGTACTCTCCTATTTTAATTTCACCAGTAGGACTAAGATATAAAATTTGTGGCACAACTGGCATGTCTGTCTATACAACGCAATTTATACGATTGTTCTCTTTTGAAGAACGTAAGCAGTTTAATAAGGAAAACATTCAGATAAAGTTTTAAAGAAGCTATGCAATTTCAAGCACAATCCGAAGAGATTGATCTATTCAAGTTTCCCTTTTTTCAAGAGACGAGTTAGAAAATTATTCATTTGTTCATGAATTCCCTTAGGATTTTTTACGATAAAACTGTCTCGTTAGATGAATGCTTAGCGTTCAGGTAGTACGTGAATATCCTCAATTACCTTCAGGCTGATATTAAAACTTTTTATTCTGGGAGTAAAATCACTCCTGCATCATGTAATAAAGCGCGCCATAGAAATTATGCCCCAATTCCAAAGGATTTTATTTTATTTGTTACTGTGTCTGAAATGTCATATCAGAAGCTTACTGAGGCAGTTAATTATTCTAATTGGTCTTGTTTAATTTAGTTTATTGATTCACATTGGGGATTAATTAATTTAGTAATATACATCCAATAGCGGTTTACTATTATGTGTACTCGCTATTTGAGGGGGAAAATTATTGGGAATGGCTTACAGCCCATTTATTGCAATCTAGTCAAACCTCAGTTATTAAGCTGATTGGACAGAACTAATTTAAACATATTATTTGTTCATTTAGACAGGTTTAGATTTTTATCCAGGAAAAAACTATTAGGATGTTTTCAACTGCGCATCTATTCATATTGAAGCGTAAAATACTTCATAGTCCATAAAAAGAGGTATCCAGTAAGGATACCCAATCTCGCCATATTTCCATAATTTATTTAAAGAAGATACAATAAGTAGACTAAAAGGAAACAGACCAAAAATAAAAGTAAATCAACAACAGTTTCATTATATAAGGTATGCAGATAATATAACACTGACAGGAAAGAGCTTTGGTGGGTCAGTGGTAAGAACGTCTACTTTTGAACCAAAGGGTACTGGGTTAAATTCCCAGAGTTCTCCTTTCACTTTTTCAGTACATACTATACAAAGCTAAGTGAGATGTAAGACACGAAACACGTGCCGCCATCTCGTTGCGGAACCAACTAGTATGTTGCATACTAATTGCAGCGAAAATACCCTTATAAAGTAATAGGGCTATGGCCTTCCAAAACTAAGTGAGATGTAACACACGAAACACGTGCCGCCATTTCCTTGCGGAACGAAGTATGCCCTACTGACGAGTTCCAATTAGAGCGAAACCGGTCTACGGTTCTAATTGTGGTGAGAATGCATCTAGTCTTACATACTTTGTCCCTATATTGGGGTAGAAATGGGCCAGAGCTGACAATTTATTGAATTGTTAATTGGTTGTATACAGTCTCTATTTATTAACATTCTATGTTATTTGGAGCTGCCGTGACAACACACTACTTGGTTCCGCAGCGAGATGGTAGCACGCGTTTCGTGTCTCACTTAGTTTTGGAACGCTGGCTACCATAGCCGTCTTACTTGATAGGTGTATTTTCGCTGCAATTAGTATGCCGTAGTGGCGAGCTCTAATTAGAGCGAAACCGGTCTACGGTTTTAATTGTGGTGAGAATGCATCTAGCCTTACATACTTTGTCCCTATATTGGGGTAGAAATGGGCCATGGCTGACAATTTACTAAATTGTTAGTTGGTTGTATACAGTTTCTTTTTTTAACATTCTGTGTTATTTGGAGCTGCCGTAACAACAAACTACTTGGTTCCGCAATGAGATGGCGCCACCTTTTTTGTGTCTTACATCTCACTTAGTTTTGGAAGGCTGGCTACCATAGCCGTATTAGGTGTATTTTCGCTGCAATTAGTATGCCGTACTGTCGAGCTCTAATTAGAACGAAACCGGTCTATAGTTCTAATTGTGGTGAGAATGCATCTAGCCTTACATATTATACAATTAACATCAACCGAAGATGTGGCAAGTTGTTTGCACGTTCCGCCAGGCGGAGGCGGCGTAAAGCTGTCGGTACCGTGTACATGTGACGTTGGGCACGTTAAAGATCCCTACCCTGTTTACAAAGAGCTAGGGGTTCGGCAAAATTTCCAGGATAGTAAGATGAAACTGCTCCCTGGTGTCGGTGATTGTCCTTAGTGGCGTGAATAGACCGCCATTAAAAACAACACTGGCAGAAGCAACGAAAGAAGAATTACAAAGTGTGCTTTGTGTACTGAATGGCGTGTTAAAAACAATCAACCAAAAGATCAATATGACGAAAATAAAAATGAGTTAAAATAGGACTGCAAAAATGAGTATCAAACTAAGCGCCCATCAACTTGAATAAGTATGAATATTTACATGCCATGGGATTATTATTACGGATAATAGCAAGTATAACAGAGAACTGAGAAGCAATACTACGACAAACCAAGCATTTAACGAACAAAATAATTATTCTCACTAATAAACATTTCAACATTGACTGAGAAATAGATTTATCAAGTCATACGCGTGGAGGGTTATGAGGTACGACAGGTAAGCTAAGCTTTAAAAAAAATGTGAAGACAATAAAAGCTTTCAAATCGTGGACATAACAAAAAGTCTGGACGCAGCAAGTGCGTTATGGTAGCGGATTTCCATAATCATGTTTTTGATGGTAAATCTTTTTTTAATGAATGGCATTAAATTTGGTTAACAGTATAACCTATGTCGTACAAAAAGTACACCATATTTAATCAAAATAACTTTATCGTCGAAAAAGTACACAAATTTTCCTAAAATATACTTAAAATGTTCCCGAAAAAACTGGTCCTATTTTCTTGACAAGCGAACCTTTTCGGGCTTTTTACACATCTGCCAAGATATAATCATCCACACGAAGATTTTTGACAAAAATAAAAAAAATAGCATGAAAATTTGTAAACAATTTCTTTCACGAAAATTGGATTAAGTAATGTTACAGGGATATTATATTTTTTTTACGAAAATTTGCTGAACAATTTTTTTCCACAGAAATTGAAAAACTGTTTTTTCACACTAAGGTATTAAACATTTATTATTAATTACCAACGTGAAAAATCTTACAAAGAAAGGTTTCTACGGACACACTAAAAAAATTCTGCGAAAACTAACTAAGTATTTTTGCACGAAAATTTGCTGAAAAAATGCATCAAATTCAAATTACATATCTGTAATTAGAAATTTTAAAAATAAAATTTGAAAAGTGACTTTTTTAAGTGTTCACGGAAATTTAAACCAGTGGAAGTAAAAAGAAATATAAGAGAATAGATACTTACAATCTCATGTGACTCTCAAGTTTGTCACGTTGAAGTTTAATTCGATAATGCAAAAGTGAAATATAAGGGGTGTTCTATTAAAAAAAAAAAGAAAATGTGAATCACCAAGTACTTGACATATAAGATTTTTTATAAGATACAACTCAAGACAACCTATAAATTAAAGTATATAATGTATCTCGTATCTTGTATTTTAACGCAAATAGAATTTTTTTTCTGTAAATGCTTATAACCCTTTTTTCTTTTAACTCATAGTATACTTTTTATAATATTAACCTACGTACCAAATTTGGTTATCATAGTTTTGCTATTTCCTGAGATATAAAAATTTTCCAAAACGATATCCAAAATTTTCTCGAAAAACCTAATTTGATCTTCATGGCTAACGAACTTATCAAAACCACGTGAAAAAGAAAGCTACTCGGCAAATCTGGTCAACATCAGCCTATTATTTTGAGTGGGTGCGGTACACACACACACAAATATATATATATATATATATATATATATATATATATATATATATATATATATATATATATATATATATATATATATATATATATATATATAAATTGAAGCTGACCCTGGGTATGCGTTCTAGGGGGCTACTTCGCGCTCATTTGAAGAACTTTTTTTTAATTCAAAAGTCGCGATCCATGTATTAGTGAGTCCTACGAAAATTTATTACAATAATAGACAAGGTTTCTTGATAGAAAGACAATTAAAAGTGTGCTAGAAGAAGTAAGAGAAAGAAGATGCATGCTGAAAGAGAGAAGAGAAAAAAAGACAACAATTTTAAGGCAATTTCTGAGACCTAGCAGGTTTAAAGCAATGCAACGTCTAGAAAACCTTGTTTGATACCTGAATTAGCTAATGTTTCAGAAGCTACAATAAAATGGAAAGGCCTAAATCCTACTTATTTTCAAGCAATTTAAGATTTTCTGTTTACAAAAAATTTAACACGAAAAAAATCTTACTTCCACATCGTCAATACGTGTGGAAGTATGGCATCGGCGACAAAAAAAAATCGCTTAAACGTCGTAAAAAGTGTCAAAACATTGTGAGGGGTCAAATCGGGATAAGGTTATCTTTTCCTAATATGGGGAGGTTGCCACGGGATAACCTTATCAATACGGCTTTTTACGGGATTTGCTCAGGCGCCAGCAGCGTGGGTTTAAAGGAAGACGCTGCGCTCCCTCAGGACTATATATCTGTCCTCGGTTGCTATTTACAGCTACACGGACCCGGGGTAAACTTCAGTGGAGACAGGATTCACCTAAGTCCTCAGGCGGAGTCCCTCGGGACTCCTTAATTATGGCCTATGTAGTAGAGATCAGGATGTTACGTATTACGTTGGGGTGGATTGGTTGGGAAGCTTTAAATGAAATACCGTGTAAAACAAATAATCTATTTACAAAAGTATTGGTGGGGAAGTATTTACAAAATATATACAAAGAAATATTTACACAAGGGATTCTCCCGGTATACCCCGCGTTTAAACTAACTTATTTGACAACAAATCAATTTATTAGAGACCAGAGGCAGAAACTGAAATATTCGCGAGTTATACGGACGGTATCACGAATAGGGGTAGTAAACTCGCGGCTTGTAAGCGGGCAGAAGCGTCCCAGGATAGCCAAAGCAAGGCAACGGACAGGTGGTCGGTTTAAGCAGGCATGCAATATGTGAAAAAGCCAACTCTAGGTGCAATATCAAGATCAGCTAACGGCTTGTTCTACTTTCTACTATCACTTAATTAATTTCGGACCCTCAAGCATGCGTTGCAGTCATATAGACTCTCTACGACCGGAGGAAGTGTCTCCCTAGGGAGATGGAAATTTCCCCTTGACAAAATAAAGGAAGTCCTCACTATCAAGTTAATAGAAAACACAACCTCCCAACGGTGTCTTCAGGACGGTCGGGATACCGGGTATCGCCAGACTGTTTCGGTCGCCAGGAATGGTGGAGACCTACTGCAGCCCGAAATATCCCTGCTGTCGTCCAGATCCAGGAGCACGAGAGCTGCGCCACGGGAGACCGCCTTGGGGTGATTTGACCGTGGCTAGACCGCCCCCGGGTTCAAATCAACGTGCAGTCAGCCGCTTTGCTAGTGCTCTCGCGTTCTCGGGAAGACTCCAGCAACTCCAACGCAACCCCTTGCGCCTCCCGACGGAAACAAAGAAAGCTTTTCCAACGAAGACTGAAAACGACAAGGTTTTCCCAATAATGTCGGTTGGACGGTCGGGACACCGGGTATTGCCAGACTGTTTCGATCTCCAGGAGTGGTGGAGACCTACTGCAGCCCGAAATATCTTTGCTGTCATCCAGATCCAGGAGCACGAGAGCTGCGCCACGGGAGACCGCCTTGGGTGATTTGATCGTGGCTAGACCGCCCCCCGGGTTCAAATCAACCTGCAGTCAGCCACTTTGCTAGTGCTCTCGCGTTCTCGGGAAGACTCCAGCTTTGGAAAGCGAGCCCCGGCTCCCCCAGGTCGCTCCGCGGATACAGACAGAAGCGAACGATGGACCTATTTATCCGAAGCTCCTTTGCGGCCGTCTCTCTGAAATAAAACCACTGACAAACACAACAACATTCAATATCTTTTCCACACCTGGACTTTCAACGTCACCTCTGGCGAAGGCCACCAAGCGCGCCCAGGTGTCCGCCGCCAGAGAGAGATGTCGATCCGTGGAAATCTCCTTTCATACAGGCCCTACACCGTACAGCTATAGAGACAACGACCCACCTAAACGAAGCGGAAATAAGCGGCCTGCTGAAGACGGCGTTCTCCACTTGCCACAGCTGCTAACTCTACTAAGCTGGTGCACCTAACGAATCACTGCGTACTCTTCAACGGCCGGCCTGAAATACACAATAAAACCAAACACCAAGAATCTAGACCCGGACGGTGGTTGCTTCCTCTCCGTGGCTGGCTCTGCGCTTGCTGAAAGAGAACTAACTCCCACGGCCGGCCTGCTGAATTCGCTACTGAAATACACAACAAAACCAAACCCCAAGAATCAAGACGCGGACGGTGGCTGGTTACTCTCCGTGACGGCCCCTGCGACTGCTGAAAAAGAACTCAACTCCCACGGCCGGCCTGCTGAATTCGCTACTGAAATACACAATACAACGAAACACCAAGAATCAAGACGCGGACGGTGGCTGGTTACTCTCCGTGACGGCCCCTGCGACTGCTGAAAAAGAACTAACTTGTTCAGCGCGTCACGGTGGATCTCCTGGCTCTCGCACGGTTCGCAATTTATGCGCTGCGAGGTGCGCGTAGGTATGCAGTGGACCAGCCCATCCGTCCCTGCTTTCATCGCTTCGCATACCGCAGAACCCGCCTGGGCGACCTCAACCCGCTATACTCCTTACCCTTCCTCCGATCTCGCGACGTTTTCTTGAAATTATACTTTATTGAATGTTTTAATAACAAAAATAAATTAAATTAAATACAGATGGTACGGATCTATTTCCCTGTTAACTAATTAGATTATCTAATGGCAATTGCGTCACTTCGTGACAACATCTAGGAAACAAGATTTTGGAACGAAAATATTTTTGTCTGTCGGTCTGTATGTCTATCTGTTTGTAGCCGCGATAACTTTAGAACGAATTGAGATATCGTCTCCAAATTTGGTATACAGTTAGCACCCCACAAAGAAGCGCTTCGAATTACTTTTGGGTAAGATCGCTTCAGGAAGTAGGGGATAAATGAGTGGTGAATTGGTGAAAATTGACATTCGTTAAACCTCGAATAATATAACGTGCCAGGTGTTTATGGGTACAGGAATACGAATATTTTCTTACTGGTCAAGTCACGCACACTAAATTCATTTCATGAGAATGTCTTTCTGAGGAGAGTAGATATCATAGCTATGTGGAAGTTATGTATCAATTCGCCACACTATTTTTTCTTGACTTAGAAAATTATATAATACATTTTTAGCATAATTATGGCATTACATATATATATATATATATATATATATATATATATATATATATATATATATATATATATATATATATATATATATATACTACAAGCAGAAAAAAAAATTGGGAAGGCCTTAAATTATCCAAGACAAGGAAAATGTGTCGGTGAAGATGAAATATTAACGAAATAATAATATTTTGCCATTTAAAAAACGATTTAGTTTCCATAGCAACGAAGTTGTTTACGCTAGGACAAATTGAATATTGCCAGCTTGTCGCAAAAAATATGTGGAAAAACTTTTGGTTAAACCTTTTTATTAATTACAAGTGCCTTTCAATGCTTTTTACTAAGCCTGTATAACTTTAGAAACAAACAAATATTTTTGTTTGTGCAATAAGGACGAAATTTTACTGCCTCGTCGTCGTATAACTTACAGTAGTTGTTTTCTACCGTACAATAGTTTGGGTTGTGATAATTAGAAAAATGTTGCGACTGATTCAATAAAATTCATCCTCGAATTAGAAGTTAACAGTAAACTTCCTTTTCTGGATGTACTAGTTATTAAAAAGAATGAACTCTCTTGATTTCGATGTCCACACGAAGGTAACTACTACTCTAAGTTACATTCCAAATGACTCACATCTTACGTTTGCACAAAAAACGACCGGCTTAAATTTCCAAGTAAATAGATTAATAAAATTTCTCTTAAGTAAAAGTAGATATAGTAGATAATTAGGGTACATCAAAAATGTGGCGAAATATAATAAATATTTGGATTGCTTGGTGAAGAAATTTATCAATACACACAGAACAAAGAAAATGTTAGCGGAATGGACGACATTCAGGAAAGATAAAATAGAGAAAAAATTTGTTTGCCTACCATTTGAACTGCGTATCACAAGGGGTCTCGAGAGCATTTTTAAAAAAGCCGATTTGCATCTAACTTTTTCGACAAAATATAATTTAAAAAATTTGTTCGGTAATATGAAAATAAAGATAAATCCACTGAAATGTGGGGTACCTATGAGATAAATTGTAAAGATTGTAATCTTAAATACGTTAGGCAGACTAAGGGAACCATTTAGACTAGATTCAGGTAACATATCTGGCATAGTTGAGATACGGTAATGTAGACAAGTCATGCGTGGCACAACATAATTGGGATTATAACCACCACATAGATAAAGAAAATCTGAAACTTATTAAAAATGTTAGACAACCAGCGAACCTAGACGAGAGTATTTATATTTCTAAGGTAATAAAAAACAAGAGTTTTTTAAACTGAGCTCCGCTACTGATCTATAGTCCTTTGTTTGCCCTCTGTCTTTGATACATATAGCTATTCCGAAACTTAGCAAGTAAAGTTATAAAGGAAGTTCAAAAACGTCGTCCTGTAATTAAAATACAATACAGAGAAAATTTGCCTGCGATTTCGTCTCCCTCTCGGTATCGGTCTTTAGCCAAGAGCCAGTAAAAAAGGTGATGCTTAGTAGTAAGTAGTTTAGAATTTTTTATCCTCTGATGACGCTCACTTTGTTAGTAAAACGATGGTCAGGTCTTTAAAAAGATGTGTTGTGGTGATTTGGGTTCTCCAAGTGTACTTACCATATTATTATTATTATTATTATTATTATTATTATTATTATTATTATTATTATTATTATTATTATTATTATTATTATTATTATTATTATTATTATTATTATTATTATTATTATTATTATTATTATTATTATTAGTATTATTGTTATTGTTATTATTATTATTATTATTATTATTATTATTATTATCAGGTGACACTGCTTTTGTCACGATGTATCTTCTATAAATACAAAATTGACAACTTCACTGTATCAGAAATGCTACATCGTGGCGACAGAAATCACATCTAGTAATTAAACTATAGTGTGGGTAAATATCAGATTTAATTGTTTTACTAAAGTTCAGAATTACATGTAGATCAAATCTTACTTTCTTCTCTCGTATGATCATTTGTTTTGGATTTTTGTGGAATATTAGTTTTAAACAGTTTCAGTGAAAATTTCCGTAAAATTATCTGGCTTGCTTTAATTTGACAGGATAGATACTTCTCTAAATACTTTTCACAAACAATGTCCGAATTTTGATTGCATTTGATGTAAATACAATACATGTCCAATTGTCCACCAAAACTAAACGATCCTCTAGTTTTGTTTTATTGTTCACCGACATGTGATTCTTCTTATTGCCGTAAAGTTCTTTCAATAATCCATTTATTGCCTTATCCAGGTTTTCATTGTGGCTTATAATTCGGTTTTGTCATATTCTAGAATTTCTTAGAGTTGTTTTTTTTCCCTCTACTTTTGTTCTTTTTACTCTGTAAATATTAAATAAATTAACTGGTTTTTAGGCTCAATGAAGGAATAACGTGTTTTGATAGTAAAAAATGTAGTACAATCTAGGCTATGTAATTTTCTATTAAAATTATCCCTTTTCACCATAAATGAAAGGTTTTCCTTCAAAAAAAGCCGGCATTGACATATTATTAAAACGAGCATGATGTATTGTTGGCGATACAAAGATATCTCTATGGTCTGCGCCGATATAAAATTTATCGACATACAAAATAAAATTTCTTCCTCTCGGCAGAAGACGGATATTGATGTTCTCCAATAACGCATGAATCGAGTGCCACCAATCATGCTGAATAATATTCTGGTCGATTTATTGCTAACTATGTTTTGAAATGGGGTAGGTAACATTTCTTTAATGAAAGGAAACAACACAGAATCGAATTATTTTCATTTGGATGTGAAATATGTCTAGATAATCCAATAAAATATCCTTGTGTCGAAATAAAACAATGTTACAGCAATGCTAGTTGAATTATTAAAAGTCTGGGCGCAGCAAACGCAGTATCATAGTGAACTTTTATAAAAATATTTTTAACAGTAAATATGTCTTTTTTTAAGAAAACAGGTATCAAATTCCGTTACTAGTATAATCTATACACTATGAACAATGTACCATATTTCACAAAAATGCTTTTATTTTTTGAAGAAGTAGAAAAATGTTCGGAAAATAAACATTAAATTTTTGAAAAAACTGGTCCCATATTCCTGGCCAACGAAACTCTTTAAGCTATTTACCCACCTGCCAGGATATGCGAAAAACCTTGTTGCCGAAATTTCAAAAAAAAAAAAAAAATTCCATTAAAATTTGTAAACAATTTAAAAAAATTTAAAAAATAATCTTACAATAACTTATTAAACATTTATTATTAATTACCAAATATCACAAAAATCTTTCAAAAAAATTATAACTAAAGCAACACAAACAAGTTTACGCGAAAACTGAGTAAATGTTTTCTACACAAAAAATTGCTAAAAGAATGAAATCCAAATTGTATGCCTAATCTGTAATGCAAATTGAAAATAAAATAATTTTTTTGCCCGAAAACCCATTAAAACATTATTTTTGACGAATATCGTTAATTAAATGTTCCATCAAAACTTCCTTGAATACTTTTTTACACCAAAATTCGTAACGAATGCTTCTTCAAAAAAAGTTTATTAAAATTATTTGTAAGAAAATTAGCTATTAAAAGACGTGTACAAGAGAATTCGCCAATAAAAATAAATTAAATAAATCTAAACATATTAAAAATCTGATCTAAATATAAAAATAGATACTTATTCTCTGGCTTCACGGAGAATTTTTTTTGCCTGGCGATTCTCTAAAAAATGAAGCCGGTTGCAGAGAAGAAAACAAACGTTTCTGAAGTCACATAAAAAACATATTAGTTTGTGTTAACTATTAAAATTGAACTTAAAGTCTTAAAAGTCCTTATCCCTTCATTAGTGATTTTTTTTTCGAAAAATAGCCCCTATAACAATTATTGGGATTATAAAATCTGATCATATAACGTTAAAATTGAATCAAAGGCACAGAAAAACTGAAAAAAAAATTACAACTAAGATTTGAACCGACGTCCCCCAACGTTATTGTGCTAACGAGTCAATCATCTAAACCTCCTGGCCATCGAAGCATGCAAACTGAAGTTTACTAAAACGTATATAACCCATAATGGTTTTCAGTTATTTATTTGTAATATGTAACGTCTGTTTTAGATGCATTTTTGTAAATATTGTAATCAAATCAGAACATTTGAAATATAAATATACCTTCTAAAATACATTTCTTGCAATAATTACCATTCAGAAACCGTATTAGTTATAGAAGCTTTATTAAAACATTACTGATTGTTGACGTTTTAAATCTCCATTTTTACATTTACAGGAGAAAATTTTCTAAGTAATTTTTTGCTTACTTCTTGGCATTCTTGCGCGAAAAAAAAAACGTTATCTGTAATATTAATAGATTTTGTTTAACAATATTTTGGTATTGCGTATTATCTGACTTTTACTGGCACTGATATTTTTCTTCATTGGTGGCCATAACTTTTGTTTTTTTAACTTAGAGATCTAAATTTTGGTATATAATTTACTTTTCGTGAATTTTCTTAGAAAAAATTCACTAATGAGGAGATGATCTAGGACCCCTAGAACCCATATCCGGGGTCAGTTTCAATTTTTATATGTTTATATATATATATATATATATATATATATATATATATATATATATATATATATATATATATATATATATATATATATATATTATATATATATATATATATATATATATATATATATATATATATATATATATATATATATATATATATATATATATATATATATGTATCACACCGATAACTCAAAAAATAATGGGCCGATTTTGATAAAATTTGGCATGTACTTTTCTTTTGTAAATAGCTTGGATAAGTTCGTTAGTCAGGAAAATCGGACGAGGTTTTCCGGGAAAATTTTGCGTTTTCATTCGAAAAAAATTCTTATCTCAAAAAGTAATTAGCCGATTTTAATAAAATTTGGCATGTACCTTTCTTTGGTAAATAGCTTTGACAAGTTTGTTAGTCAGGAAAATCGGATGAGGTTTTCCGGGAAAATTTTGAGTTTTCATTCGAAAAAAATTTTTATCTCAAAGAATAATAGGCCGATTTTGATAAAATTTGGCACATACCTTCCTTTTGTAAATGGCTTTGACAAGTTCGTTAATCAAAAGAATCGGACGAGGTTTTCCGGGAAAATTTTGAGTTTTCATTTGAAAAAAATTTTATCTTAAATAATAAAAAATCTCTGATAACCAAATTTGGTAGGTAGGTTTACGATATAAAAAGTAAACTACACACCAAAATTTATATTTCTATGTTACAAGAAAAAAAAGTTATAAAATATTTTGTGCCAGATCACTTCTATGAAAATTCACTACCATAACGCACTTGCTGCGTCCAGGCTTTTTACAATGTGAACCTACTTATAAAATTTGGTTGCCAGAGCTTTATTTTCGGAGATAACATTTTTTCCGAAAATAAACTCAAATTTTTCTCCGGAAAACCTTATCCGATTTTCCTGGCTAACGAGCTTATCCAAGCTACTGACAAAAGGAATGTACTTGCCAAATGTCATTATAATCGGTCCATCATTTTTTGAGTTATCGGTATGTATATATATATATATATATATATATATATATATATATATATATATATATATATATATATATATATATATATATATATATATATATATGTATGTAAACATGTAAAAATTATTGGATATTGGATATTGGTTCTAGGGGTCCTAGTTCACGCTCATTTGAAGAAATGTTGTCAACATTGGTCGGGATCTTCCCATTAGTGATTTTTTTTAAGAAAATTTACTAAAACTAACATTTTTTCCGAAAGAAAACTCAAAATTTCTCCGGAAAACATCCGATTTTCCTGGCTAACGAGCTTATCCAAGCTACTGACAAAAGGAATGTACCTGCCAAATGTCATTATAATTGCTCCATTATTTTTTGAGTTATCGGTATATATATATATATATATATATATATATATATATATATATATATATATATATATATATATATATATATATATATAAACATGTAAAAATTGAAACTGGCCCCGGATATTAGTTCTAAGGGTCCTAGTACATTGGTCGGGATCTCCCCATTAGTGATTTTTTTTAAAGAAAATTCGCTAAAACCCTCCAGTCAATACGTTTCAGTTAAAGGTCTGATAGAGTAAGTACTCTATGGCATCGTATATCAATCAAACGTTTTAATAATATCTCAAATTTCATTATTATTATATATAAGAAATGTTGGTGGGAAGATGCTACAATCTGCATTTGGACCACTTATACCAAATTTTAACCAAACATATTTTTATATCTATAAGTACAAAAATGTACGAGCAAAACATGATTTTAGTTGGGTATACTGATCTGGTTTCATTGACCAAGGGACAAGCATTTAGAAAAAAAATTTATAGCAGCAAATAGGTTGTGAGAGCGAACTTTTATAACCATATTTCAAATCCTGGAAAACGACAACATATTAAATAGTTTCGGAAATACGGATTTGTTTGCAATTTTTAAAAAATTAAAAGTCTGCGATTGGGTCGACCAGCAAAAGTTTTCAAGCGGCTAACGAAGCGAAATTTATAAATTTAGCAGGTACCTTTCATTTTGTTTGGCCAGCTCTATGGATATAGTTTTCTTTTTTGTAACATTTTTGTGTCTCGAAAAATAATCAAGTTATTTTAGCAAAATTCTGAACGCAAGTTGCCTTCGTACAGACTAGTACATTAATATTTTAATTTCTGAGTTTATAGGAAAGTATGTTATAAGCATTTGCTTTTTTTCTTCAAGGGAGCACAAGAATAATAAATTAGTTTCTTTATGATAAAAACAATGTATTCAACCTCAGTATCTAAACAAATTTTTCTACAAAAATTCATCAAAAAAAAAAATTCAACAAATTCACAAAAAAACTATTTAATGGAAATCCCAAAAAAAGTTTTACGAAAATAGGCTAAAACAGTTTACTATAACATTTTGTTAAAATTCGCTGCAAGGAATGTTTGCATCGACAACGTGATGACTTTTTTTTACAAAAAGTCATTAAAATTATTTATTTACGAAAATCCACCAAAATTTGTTTACGAAAATTACCTAAATATATTTTTACAATAACTTACAAAAATCTTTGTAAGAAAATGCGCCTAAAAATGTTTTTTTTTGCGAAAATTTACTAAAAAGAGCTTTGTTACAAACATCAGACACCACAAACCAGTCGCCTATATAGGAACTGACCGTGCCAAAGAATACTTAACTTCAATTAAACAATGTCGACACGTATCCTAACAGCGCCACCGAGCGACCGCTCGTATTTTTATTTCAAAAGTTGCCAGCAGTCTCCTCAATTAAATTTGCAGATTTTACGCCCATTAGGGAACTTTTTCCGTCAATAGTTGATAGATACCATGCACTTTTATCTATAGTGACCGCTTACATGTTTCGCATAAAAAGAGAAGATGCTGTTATATGTATATTTAAATAAGACATTTCAGATAAAGACGAAATAAAATAATAAAAATGTTCAAAAAGACCATTTATGTAAATAAATATCTTACTATTATCCTTGGATACCACATAGAAATCTGTAAATTGAAAAATATATTGGTTATGTAAACATTTTAACGTCAGCAGAATAGTAATATTATATGCTTATATATATATATATATATATATATATATATATATATATATATATATATATATATATATATATATATATATATATATATATATATATATGTGTATCCAACTGATAACTCAAAAAATACTTGACCGATCTTCACTAAATTTGGAGATTACCTTGATTTTGTTAATGGCTTGGATGAGTTCGAAGATGAGCACCGTAGGTTTAATTTTTTGTATAAAAAATGTAAAAGCAATTTTTAAAACGCAATATTTTTTTTTGTTTGAAGTACTGCAGTGATTCAAATGAAAATTTGCACATATAAGGGAGATGTCAAAATAAAGTTGGTAACCAAATTTCAACTTAAATGGTCCACGAGGAAAGAAGTTGTTCGAAAATGAAAAAATGTGTAAGAAATAAATAATGTCTAAGAAATAAATAATCTACGACATCAGTTTGAATTGCATAGGCATTTCGTACATTCAACGTTGACAAGGATAGTTAGAGTATTAATGTGTTTTTTATTACTTTAGACCCGAAAAATGTAAAATCCTCGAAGCCAGACAACGGTAGTTAAATATAAATAAGCAGGGTTGTCAGATATAATAAAAATTATGTTAGTATGAAAACATATGGACCTAACATATTTTTTTAAAATTATTAATGACATAATTCAAACAATAATCGCGGTACAATAACCAAACATTTTGAATTACCAAATCCGTATCTGTTAGTGGCCTGGGCTGGAATAGTATACGCATGCTGGGAGAGTTTCGAACGGCATGGTATTCGTTGATATGTGGTTGGTTGCATAGGCTCGAGGTCCGTAGATAGAATTGTAAGAATCACGTTCAATTGATGTCTGGCAACAAGGTACGATCATGCTGTCACTTGTCACTTGCGATGTTTAAAATTCAACCTGTTGCCGTACAAGAAAATTCCTTTTAGTGAATTTTCTTTGCTTTTATTCGCATAATTGAGATAACTGTAAGAAATTGAGACATACATAGATTGCATGGAATAGCCGCTTTGCTGGACTACAATAGGTTGAGTTAACAGGTAACCTATACAGGACTCACTCGACATCAGTAGTGTCTAATTAAATCGAGGCACGATAACCCTCAACAAGAGGTAATGTAGACTTGCGAATTTATTTTTTATATCTCTATATCCGATGTTTCGCATTTTACAGGGATGTAGTGTTAGGCAATTGAAGACGTTGCTTTCACCTAAAGGGGCCTGGTGTTTGGCAATATCTAGTGTTGTGTAAATAGAGGCAATTTCTATTGTTGGGTAGCCTCTGGATGTGTTATGGTGTGTATTTCATTGTTTCTGGTTTTAAATTAATGGTCCAATTACGTATGGTACAGAGTCACAAGCATGGTATGGTAAGGAGACCATCTTTGGATTCATTTGCAGGTCGTAGTGGTAATCGATTGTCATAGTTGTACTTCCAGACAGTCGAATGTCAACCGAGAGATCCAAGGCAGGATATAGAGTTTATGGTTCAGATAAGTTGTAGCCTGTATGCTTATAAAAGACATATTACTTTTGACCCTTTTAACGGCATTTATGAATATAATAGCTTCCTTTTGACTGGTCATTAGGGTGATTAGTAGATTACGTTGCTATTAACAGACAGATAAAGGTATCTTGAGAGTTTGCAATGCTTCATGTTTATTATTTGAGCTGTCTGAAGCTTACATTGATATAATTGGTCGGAATTTTGCGTAGCTGACTCAGTAATTATTAGGATATTTTTACCAAGGTGTACAGCTTGCTTCACATACTATACAGAGTGATAATATTATTTGAGCTAGATATAGGATCTTAATACTGATATTTTAAAAGCGTATGTGAACTACACATATACACGTTTTGTGGTAGCTTCTTGATTTTAATGTAGTGATACTTTTTGATAACTAATTATACAGCTTGTCTTGTCATTGATATCCATATAATTGATAGTAGTTTTTTATAACTGGAAACCATACAATTAGTTACAGCGTAGGATATTTTGTTAACCAGATTGGTTACGGTAGCTTAGATGATTCTCAATTTGCTTGCCCTAATATTTGAAGGTGTATATCGATGGTCAAGCGCACAAATGTGGTAATTGAATTTTTTTCCCAATTGGGTTAATTATGTCATAAAATCAAGCACACAATCAATATTTACATGCACAAATGTGGTAAGCGATAAATGACATTATGAAGATCCCAGCGCCATCTGTTAAAGGTTGTAAGTACTTCATAACCGGAGATTCCTACCACAGTAGTTTTAAAATCATTTAACACCTTTGTGCTTTTATAATAGTATTTTACATATGGAGTAAGTGTGTACTTAACACATTTGAGTTTCTTATCTTGTGCTTCTAAAAATGAGGTTATCTTAAGGAAGTACAGGTGTTTATCCATATTAGTGACCATAAAACTGTGATAAACAACAATAAATAGAGAGACTGGGTGTTGTATTAGAGAAAAATGTCATCTCGGTCCAAACAAATATTGCAGCTAGCTCTTGAAGTTACACATAAACAAAGTGGTAAGATTAATTCACTGTAATATACTATAGTATGTTAATTCTGGTACATCTGAAACGGTGAATAATATGATAATATACAAAAACTAAATTAAATAATACCTACTTTCATT
Source organism: Tillus elongatus (assembly GCA_964006375.1). Lineage (NCBI taxonomy): Eukaryota > Metazoa > Arthropoda > Insecta > Coleoptera > Cleridae > Tillus > Tillus elongatus. The sequence continues at coordinate 77,322,848 of OZ023267.1, forward strand.
CTCAGTTGATGAGCCAAACCAGCAAATGTTGAATGATATTGATAAACAAGAACAAATTCCTATACAAATGGAAACAAATACAAGTAGCGGGGTATTATTATTCGAACCTGATAACGAAATAACAGAAAATATACCAGGTAAGTGCATTTTATTAATGTACATACTTATAATTCACGTATTATTTATAATTTTATAAATCTGCTTTAAACAAATATTTTAATGCGACTAAAGCTGAACTAGTGATTGTATGGGTGTACAGTGGCGTGGTAGTTTGCATTGTTAATGTTACTTAAAAAAATGAAAAATTGAAAATAGTACGTGACTTATAAATAATAATGTATAAATAATTCAACTTTCTGTTTAAACTTTTTTATATAACTTATGATAAAAAATTAAATTTATGTGTAAACAATTTTTTTTTAGATAGTGAATCGGAATTGAATTTCAATATTCAAAATCATCTTCCTAATAGTCCCCGCGATGGTGATGTGAGCATAAGCGAGCTGTCGGATCCATATGCTTCATCTGGAAGTTCATACAAGCCATCATCATCTGAAGAAGACAATGAATCCCAAACATCGACAGATGTGGAAGTAGAGGAAGCAGAAAATAATAATGCAGGTATATCAAAAAAACGTCGACGAAAGAAAGCAAATAGAGCCCTGTGGAAAAGATCTATTGTCAAAGATTTAAGACTTGCTGGAAAAAAATATGTAAACCGAGCAGGCAAGGATATTCCCGAAAAAAAACCTAAAGCAGTAGATTGCTCAAAATGTCGCTTTAAATGTGGTAATTTTATCTCCGAAGAAAATAGGGAAGTTGTTTGTAAGGAATACTACGACCTGGCAGACTACATAAGGCAGAAAATATATTTAAGTGCTCTCATTCAGAATGTTCCAATCAACAGAAAAAAGAATAATCCTATGACAAAAAACAGAAAAACTTCCAGAGAGTATTATTTGAAAGACTTATCAGGGGTCAGCCATCGAGTTTGTCAGAAGTTTTTTTGTGCCACATTTTCAATGTCGCATAGAGTAATTGAAAAGTGTGTTGAATCTATTAGCGAAACCGGCCTCTTTATTGGATATGATAGAAGAGCTGATGCAAAACCCCACAATGTTACTCATGAAAATGACGAGCAGTTCGTTAAAGATCACATAAATTCATTTAGTAGAATTGAGTCACATTATTGTAGGCGTGATTCGACTAAAGAGTATCTGTCCCAAGAGCTAAATATATCCTTAATGTACCGCCTATACCTTCAGCTGTGTTCAGACCAAAATCGACAACCTGTATCTCAATTTGTTTATGAGCGCGTTTTTCGTCAATTTGAACCAGCTCTCGCATTTTATAAACTCAAAAAGGATCAGTGCTCTGTTTGCAATGCCTTTAAGGAATCCAAAGATAAAGAATCACTTCGAGAAGAATATGAGAATCACAAGAAGCGAGAAAAGCAATCGATGGATATGAAAGAAGCAGATAAGATAAAAGGAATAGCAGATAAAGGAGTTACGTTTAGAGCTATTACTTTTGACCTTCAGGCAATTTTGCCTATTCCTTTTGCAGGTGACTGTCAGATATATTACAAACAGCACTTGAATGTCTACAATTTTACAATTTATGACAGCTCTACTCGAGATGGATTTTGCTATGTGTGGGATGAGACACACGGCAGTAAAGGTAGCTCCGAAATAGGATCCAGTCTTCTTAAATACCTGCACAGTCTACCAAAGACTGTAGAACACGTATCATCATTTTCGGACACGTGTGGCGGTCAGAACCGTAATAAGTTCGTCGTGGCTGCAATGCTTTATGCGGTTAATAAGATTGATAATCTTAAAATCATTGACCTTAAATTTATGGAGTCTGGACACTCTTATCTAGAAGCTGATTCTATGCACTCCACTATAGAAAGGGCAAGGGCGCATAAAAAAATTTATAATACTCGTGAGTGGTGTCTGCTCATCTCCACTGCCAGAATCAAACCAAGACCGTATTTTATCCAAAACTTGAAACACTCAGATTTCTTTGATCTTAATCATCTGGTGGATAGTATTGTTGTTAATACATCTCTAAACAGTAGAGGAGAAAAAGTATCTTGGATGCGAATGAAATGGATACGTTTGCAAAAAAGTAAGCCGTATGTAATTCAATATAAGTACGACCTTTTCTCAGAAACATTTTATGAAATAGATGTTACAGAAAACAGAAGAAGATCAGGTAGAAAACGCAGTTGGGATTCAATCAAGCTAAATTGCAAATATGATAGACGTATTGCAGTCTCAGAAAAGAAAAAAAATGACCTTGTTACTCTACTGAATAAAAAAATTATTCCTGAAGATTATGCTGATTTTATTAACAACATCCCCTCAACATCAAATGAGGTTGAATTAGCAGTTCATGGTGATTTGGAATAACGTATTAAAGTTACCTTGTTTCTGGCATATTTTTTAGGTTAATATTTTGTCATAAAAATACTTATTTCTTCTTTCTTGATGTATACACAAATGTGTCAAATATTATACTTATATTACACAAATGTGTTAAGTGAAACAAAATAAAAGTTTTTTCAAAAATTGTTTGTCACGTTTTATTTAAATTTTCATCTATACACCACCAACTTATAGAAATATTATTGTTTTATAATATACTTGAACGTTTGCCTTTAAAAAATTATAACGAATAATTTATATCTCAGGGTAAACTTTGTTTTCTGAATACTGAAAATTTAATATTTAGCGCTTACCACATTTGTGCGCTTGACCATCGATATATTCATCGTTGACTCATTGTGTGACCTATTATAGTATCTGATTGTGTTTTTAATACACCAGAATGTTATTATATTTCTTTTTTGTACTTTGTGTTATATTTAGTCTGCATCTACTCTCTCATCCCCGAATCAGTGATACTGTTTTAACTAGTGTGTATTTGCTGCTATATTAGCCCTGGCATATCGGACAAGCGAGCATAAGTTTATGTGTATGTGTCATATATTATTTAGGAGGATCTAATGGTTGCATATTTATGCCACTTACATGCACCCACGGGTACTTTCCTCTTTTAGGTTAATGTAAGTTACAACATTTTAATATCCAGTCCTGCAGAGTTTTTGTCACGGGTTTGACGTCCGACGTATCTCCCAGGTTGGTTTTAGGTACAGCTACCAGTGCAGTTCAGCGAGTTCTTGATTATAGTTGGATTGCAGGTGATTAAGGAGAGGTATTGTGTGATAACATCTTACTTTAATATCCGGTACTGGGTGTAAAACAATCAAGTGGCGCCCCCTTTATCTTAACATCGTGTTTAAGGAACCCACGGCCGCCTCCACTGTCTAAAGGCTGCCGGCCACCTAGAATACCGGTAACTTTATATTTCCAATAGATTATAACGTTGGTTGTGTTTGAAGTTTAATAGGTAGGTTATAGCCGAGAGGGATTATATAAACAATTTGGGCGGTCACAAAGTATGCAATGGCTGGAAATTATTTTGCGCTATGAGGAATGTCTCTGAATGTAACTCAAAGTTAATAAGATGTTCACACTTTGAAAAGTGTTAATCGATAAAACACTAGAAATCAGGTTATATTTTTGTTCCATAATTACCTCAAATATTTTGTTTTTCTACCTAGTTCAAACTATTTTCTTCATTGATATCTTCTATTCCATCTCAAACAAATCGTTTCTGTGGAGTTCGAAGTGAAACATTTCTCTAGTTTGTTTACCTCTGTCTTTTAAAATATGTTTACATTTACTGATGAAATCCAATTTCCTTTTCCGAACTTACTTTTGCATTCCTTTATAGTATATGTTATAAAACCAATTGTATTTGCAGTAATTTATAAATGCTTCTCTTCTAACATATCTGATTACACAGATAACCATGATTACATAGAAATTAAATCTACTTTGCAAAGTATACAATGGCTAGCAATGATTTACCGCTATATATCATATCTCTGAATATAACCCAAAGCTTAATAAAACTGTTTCAATTTTGAAAGGCATTAAATGACAAAATACTAGAAGTCCGATTATAGTGTTTCTTCATAATTAGTACCAATGTTTTACTTTTCTACCTGTTTCAAAATATTTTCTAACTTACAAATGCTTCTGTTATAGCTAATATGATAAATTATACGACAGTGATCACAGAAAAATATTTCCTCATACATACACATATGGTACCAGAACAGTTTCTAGGCGTGACAAACAGCTTTGCCAAGGGGTCCATTAAGTCCTGGATCAGAAACGAACATCAGGTGTACTGGGCAGACCAGGGCTCACACATGGGAAGTCAGTAATTGAGAAATCCAATTTAAAGAGAGCTGTGGAGCTGCTAAATCTTAGCAGAGGACAGCTCAGAAACACCACAAGACTCTTGACGGTACACATGGCCGTCAAGAAACACTTGCATAAAATGGGGCGCTTCCAGGGGGACCTGGCGTGCAGACACTCCCGCTAGGGGAAGGAACCAGCCCAGCACATCTTATGCGAGTGTAAAGCTCAGGACCGCAAAAGACTGCTCTACGATGAGTCTAGACCGGAGACAGGGCAATATAAAAATTCACCTTGCCAATTACTGTGCAGACTAGTTCAAGGCAAAGTGATTTTTGGAATGTGTAAAGTAGAAAAGACAATGGGCATGCACAATAAACCAAAGGCTGCAGTGCTATGACGCAGACGACCCCTAAGGGAGAAAAAAAAAACCATATACAACGTAGTGCATTTGACAAGGGTTTGAAAATACAAAATTCAGACTTTAATATAAATTATATCTTAACATATATTTTCCTAATTTAAAAACCATATTGCCACAGAAAACTGAAAATCATGTGGTAACACTTTTATATAGTTAGTAACAATGATCTGTTTTCTTAAATCAAAAATATTTCCTATTCTGAAAAACATAATGCCACAGAAAACTGAAAATCATGTGGTAACATTTTTAATATTTAGTAGCAATGATCTATCTGTTTTCTTAATTCAAAAATATTTAATTTATACATTATATTTGTTTTCTATGGATGTCAATATTTTGTTTATTTCATTACATGTGGTATAATTGCTGATGAATATTGTGCATAATTGACTGCTGAGGCCATAAAAAAAAATTTAGACGTAGTAGGCAAAGTAACACAATCCATATAATGCATATGTAATATATAAAAATTCACTAAAAATTGTTCGTGTAATATTTTATATGTTTATATATTCTTCTATAATAAAAAATCAAAATCCATGTTTTTAAAAAAAGATACAAGTAAATAATTTCAAGCATTTTAAAATACTTTGGTTGCTTGTTTAGTGTCACAAATAAACTGTTTAGCTGCTATAAAGGGTAATATCATTTGCATGTCCATTTTGAGTGTACTCTACATCATTGAGTAAGAAAACAGTATTGCAAATAATAAACTTAAAATTTTTGTGCAGGAAAAAATGTAAACTGAAGAAAAAAAAGTTAATATCCATAAACTACATATTTAGAATAAATATTAGCATAAAGTTTTCCAATAGTCCCTATTTCATTTTATAAATATTAACATATTTTTCGAAAGTAAAAATGTTTAAGAGATAAGAATTTTATAGAGCCTCGTTGATCCAGGGGTAAGAACGTGTGCCTCAGAACCAAAGGGTACTAGGTTTAATTATTATTTTTTTCGCTTTTCCACTCATATTTACAGTTCCTTTTCCTCGCCCTACACCCTTATCAACTCCTGGTCCTGTAACTTTTTTAGAGGTTGTTTATAAGAAATGTTTGTTGTGGGTTATGCACCTAGGAGAATCCTAAGCATGTTTCGGAAAAAAATTCTTAAAACCCTCCATGAGGTAAACTGCTAATTTACCAAATTTATTTTATATATATATATATATATATATATATATATATATATATATATATATATATATATATATATATATATTTCATTTTGTGCTGTTTAGACAAATTAAATTCCCGATTGTCACTTATTTTGTTTATTTTATTAAATTAACCCACTATAAAGATTTATCTAGAGATCTTGTATTTTATTTGTCCCTTTGGTAGTACCTTTCTTTTTATAAATCAAACATCTTAATCTTATGAAAATTCACTACCATAACGCACTTGCTGCGTCCCGAGTTTTAATTTTTTGCAGCGACTGTTTTACTTAAAAATACACACACCTACTACAAAAGTCTCTAGAGTTATATTTATAACTGTATATATTCACCTCTATACTAGTTTAATCAACACAGGCATTGTTAGTTTCTTCTTGTTGCTTGTGAAGAATTTAACTTTTAAAGGCTAGAAAGTTATATTGCTGTTTGGTTAGTTAATATAAACAGACGGTATTTAAATAGATTTCATCCGCTTAGTACACATTATATCAATTTTGGGTTATACTTACATTCATTATTATAAACGGTTATGTATTAGATGGAAATAAAACAGTAATACATTATTAGATTAATGGAAAAAATCTAAATAAATAATTAACAATGAAGTTAATTTGGTCTAATTAATACTAGTTGATTACCCGGCGTTGCCCGGGTATTACTTATCCCAATATTCTATTCGACAAGAAAAATCTAAATACATATTATAGAATACTATATTATAAAATACAATAAAAAGACCCATTCCACAACTAGTAATAGGGGCTGCCTTTTACACCAGAGTATTTTTAAACGGCACCCGGACTATCAACGTTCAAATCAGCGACTCCTAAAACTAGGGACGTTATTTTCTTCCAAATAGTAAGTTATAAGTGTTATGAAAATACGCTACCATACCGCACTTGCTGCCTCGAAACTTTTACCACTGGTTATATATTATTTATTTGTTTATCAATTTATTAGCTAAAGAGAGGGATTTTTGCAAATTTATTTTGTCAAATGATAAATATAAAATCGCAGAAAGGATCTAATTCAAATAAATGTTGTGCAAATATTTGAATTAATTGAAGGACATTTCTTACAATATCTGTTATACCTAAACCGCATCTGTTATATATATATATATATATATATATATATATATATATATATATATATATATATATATATATGTATGTATATGTATATGCTCAGGATATGGGTTCTGGTGGTCCTAGTTTGCGCTCATTTGAAAAAATCAAAAGTTGCGATCTTCTCGTTAGTGATTTTTTTAAAGAAAGTTCACCAAAATATTTATTCAAGTAGGTTCCCATTTTAATACTGGTTTTTGCTTAATGCCATTCAAAATTAGTACCTTCAGACTTCTAGTAGTAGCAGGTCGGCTTAAAAAACATAATTATTGTAGGTCGACCCATCTACTAAACAAATTAATATCGTTTATATTTCTTTTAAACATTTAGAACTTTAATTAATACTTACTTACAAACAAACATGTTTATCCTAAAACTATTGGATTGTGTATGTGGTGAATTGTGATGAATTTGATTCTCCAAATTGTACTTATCAGTGCTCATCACAAGTTCCAATCTTCACTTATTGTATGTGGTGTTGCTAAAACTAGTTGAAGAATGTTGTTGGCTGAAAAATAAATGGATACAGCTGAAAATTTTAGATGGAGTGAGGTTTGATAAAAGTTAGAAGCATGTAAGGCTAGATGCATTCTCACAACAAAGTTAGAAGTGATTATTTTAGATGATAAGTCAAAATTACATTGTGAAGCTGTCAAAGTTATGAGGTATATAAGAGACTCTAATCATAGGATCAAACGAACGTACCTTAAGTGATGTTCGATCTTGATTATGTGAAAGCTCCGTCGAAGTAAATAAGTTTTGTAGTCTTCTTATTCCGGTTACGAATCCACACATTTTTGAAGATAAGCAAACTTATCCTCTTATTTAGATCAGCCAAATTTAATATTCAGTTTGGTTTAAGTATATTTTTGCAACACTGCAACACAGGAGTGTAACGTAGAAAAATTGGGGAGGGTATTGGGACTCTTACCTTTCACACAATAAAGATCGAACATCACTTAAGGTAAGTTCGTTTAATCCTATAACTATTATTCAGCTTCGTTTCGTAAATAATTTTCGTAGATGTTTAAAGAACTGTTTCAACAACTACATATTATGCGTCAAAGAAAAAGAGCAGAAAACACAAAAAGTGGGAAAAACATGCAAACCAGATCGAACTGAACCAGCATTAACATATAAATAGTAAATATCGAGGTAAGTGCTTTGAATCTGTATGCCAAGAAACAAAGTAAGAACTTTACCTAGGTAAACAATTTGCACACAAGTAGGTATACACATGGAATGCCGACTGCCGCTTGAGGTTAGTTTCTGTTTTTTTTTTCAGTAATTATTCTGTATTCTCTTGTATAATTTCCATGATTCGGTTGTTGATGGACGACTAAACTACAACTCAGCTGACCAATGATGCTAATTGTGGACGTAATAACGGTTCCATCGTAACTTATCAAAGACAAAAAAATCAGTTGCCAAACACTCAAAATAAGAAACATTTGTTCAACGATGTCGTTTCGCTGATCAGCAGCCATGTAAGAGGTAACACAAACAGAAAGCGCTATACAACAAATCCAGCGACAAATACTACAAAGGAAGTAGAATTTCTATAGCAGCGCCTAGGGTTGTAGTAGGCGTTCTTGTGCCCCCAAAAATTTTGTACATGAAAGAGAAGAAATTAGAGCGCAAAACAATAGTGCCAAAAAGGTTTGTTATTGCAACGAGTAGTTCGAGTTCATGACAACACCCACAAATACTCGGCAAGTTTGCCAAGAAGGAAGTTATATCTTCCAGCGTAACATTTGCACACAGTATTGCTCTCTTTGCGAGTTAAAGGGAAAATGTGCGGACAAGTTTGTTTTTGTGGAAAAACATAATAGACTGCGACTCAATCGAATTTGCAAGAACTGGTAAGTACGCATTGTGTAAATACTCTAACGACGGTGCAGATAAAAGGAAGAATTTCAAAGTATGACCTACCTAGTATGTCTTTTAGGTACAGAGGATCAATAACAAGAAAGGTTACAGTTAAATAACGCCTTCCTTATCCACAAACTTTCATACTGTTGATGCAGGATGGCAATGATGGAGTAAATTCAGGAAAAGCTGCTGTTAGGTGTTGTAATTTTAAAAAAAATCTGTCTTGTGGTGGTGTTTGGTTATAGAGATAAAAACAAAAAAATGTTTTGTTTTTATCTCTATAACCAAACACCACCACAAGACAGATTTTTTGGGCGTTTCAGAAAAAAGGTGGTTTTGTGCTGATACACAACAATATTCAAACTCAGAATTCTTAAAAACTATAACTGTAGTCGAGGCTTTTTGAAGCTTCTAGCAAATGCAGAACGAATGTGGCGGTTTTTTCAGTGACTAATTGTAGTAAGATTCTCTTCTAGTATTCAGGGGACATACTTCTTGTTAATCTCCCTCTCCTTATTAGCTTGATAGGCAAAAAACACTGCTAATGGGACATCTTTTACTGAGCAAATAAAATAAATGATGGACAGTGGGATGGAAAGCGATACGTTAAAACTTGATGACTACTTTAAGGTGGTCTACGCAAGATCTTAACTATGGTGGAAGATACATACGTAGGGGCAATTTTTGCTTCAGTTTGAAACCAACCACATTATAAAGGAGTAAGTGGTTCGAGCAGGTGTTTGACAACAATCACTTAAAAGGAGATCGCAGTAATCGCAAATAGTCTACTTGAGGAGGAATGTGTGGGCTGGCACGCCTGCTCAATGAAATATTGGATACATTGAAAGTAAGTAGTCCGAGAGAACAAGCAAGTACATTATTCCGTGACACTCGGGAATCACAGATAACATTGTCTCAACGAGATACTAATCGCACAACGATGAGCAATAATAATAGATCATATCGTCCTACTCCAGGCAAAGAGTAGGGAGGGAAAATATTGCCTCCCTAGAAAAGAAAAAAGAGTAATCTGTTAGGACATGCAAAGATAAATGTTCAAATAATTGTTCTATAAATGGTAAGAATAAGCAGAAAAAAGAACCACGCCAGATAAATACCAATCTTGTCCCAGCTGGTGCCTTTACTGAAAATTAAAGGCGGAACTGGCAATATTATGCAATAACTGCACTCACGAACTGCAGAACCATTCGATGATAAAAATAAGGGTTAATCATGCGCTTTACCCAGATAACAACAATAATTAAAAGGCAAAATGTTGTGATCCACTACGTCTTTTTTCACTCGGTTTCCATAGAAAATATTATCGTAAGGCGACATAGTAGGCTACAGTGATACAGGAACAATACAAATACAAGAAAAATTTCGGGTCTCTTAGGCGAGTACTGTATTCACAAACAGGAGGGAACGCCCTATCCAGGAAAGAATAATCTTACGGCACTGACAAAAAATGTACTTACTGACAACATCATTCTAAGAGAAGCTTCTCAGAATAGGACAGGACAAAAATAATCCCTAAGTGTTACATAAAGGCAATACTGTATCCAGTTACGGGAGTACCAGTCCGAAACCATCTTGCAACCTTAAAAAAGAATTCTACTCACTGATAGTAACGCTATTCTCCAACGATCTTGTCAAATAAGACAATATACTCAGTGACAGGAACGCCACTCTGAAATAATCGTGCCACATTAGACAAATACTGAACCCACTGACAGTAACGCCGTACTCCAAAAATAGTTAAGGTTGAAACATTAGGCAATTACTACCCACACTGGCACTAACACAATCCTGAAAATACGCTTGCCACATCAGGCAAGGACTGTACTCACTGACAGTAACGCGATCCGCTGATAGTCTTACATTAGGCAAGCCTATGTGGCCTTACTTAGATTAAGAACTAACCCAGCTTCCTTTGAGTGGCTTACGTGGTAGTGGCTCATTATTTTTTGAGTTATCGATCGGTGTGATACACACACACATACATATATATATATATATATATATATATATATATATATATATATATATATATATATATATATATATATATATATATATATATTGCTATGATATTGCACTTTTAATTGTTGAGCATGAGAATTTTAATTATTATGGGTTTTCCTTTTTCTTATAAAATGAAATTATTGCCAATGTTTCTTTACTTACCGTTGTATATGCAAATTTTTCTCTTATCTCATGGATAGAGCTCTAATACTGGGCTATCATTTTTGTTTTGATACAACTTATTTGTATTTTTTTATTCATGTTAATCCAGCGTGTTAGAAATTTCGTTAAAACATTCTCAATTGAGTTTTTATTAATTTTATTCGTTTAATTTATAATTATTTGACTTATTAGGCTTATTTAGTGATATTTTTTTAAATTTTTTTAATAGGTCAAATTAGTCAGTCTATCTAAATAAAATCTATAATGTTTATTTCTGATAATTTAAATTCTTTTCAAAACATAGCTACATAAAAAATTATTGATTGTTGTTAATGAATCAAACAAATTAAAATCTTATTGTAATAATGAATTAAACTATATTCTATGACTTTGTCAATAATTCGGCCTTTATCAAGATATCCCCGTTAATGTTATAAATATACACAAAAATCATCAAGGTAAAAGAAAAATCCTTAAAACTAATTACACAATGCAAAAACCTGCACATTTATAGTTGCAATGTTTACAATATGGACTTACTGCTTAAAATGAATCTAATTCCTTCTTCATTGGAGATTTGGATTATTCGCTATTGGACCGCCTATATTTGGAGTTTATTCTCGCCACCTTTACTTTGTGGTAATTAATTATTATCGATTATTTTGAATAGCCCTTTTGTACGGAAATTTCTCTTCTATCTTGGTTACTATTATTGATTAATATCAATATACTGCTGATCTTTACTAATCTTTATAATAATTTCATTTGCATGCAAATTATATTGAACAAACCATATTTTCTTGATTAAAACTTCTTTCCCCAAATTTTGTCTTCACACTTCTTACAGTCAAATCTCAAATCATAATAACACTGTTACCTTCTGTTCTCGCAGTTCGATCTCGACAGACTAATGACACTGTTACCTTACATTCTCGGAGTTCCATGCCGAATGCCCTCGAATAATTCACTTTTCACTTTAAATATGTTCGCTTCTATAAAACTAAACACGTCTCTCTCTCTCTCTTTTTAACATAGGCTGTTCGACAGAGCTCACTAGCACGCCACCTCGCTATCGTCCAAACTGCTTATCAGGTACACAAAAACCCGTATCAATGTCTTACTGATGACATTGTGTGCCTTTTTGGAATTTAATCAGAATAATTTTATCTTTAACCTTATCTCCTAAATACAATTTGTATATACATACTTTACATCTATTCAATTTGACCATATAAAAAATATTTTTTCATAACCAAAACAATAGAAATAAAATCAAAGCCTTGTTTTGTATTCTTTAAATTCCAATGATATTTACTATTTAACTAAAATATCCAACACCCTTTTAAATACACAGGGCATTCAAATTTCAGGATGCATAAATTTAATATACACGACTCGTTTTTCTAAAAAAAAAAAAAGGTTTCTATTTTTAAGCTATATTTGCTATGTATTGCATATATATATATATATATATATATATATATATATATATATATATATATATATATATATATATATATATGCATATAAAAATTTAAACTGACCCTGGACATGGGTTCTAGGGGGCCAAGTTCGCGCTCGTTTGAAGACATTTTTCAAAAATTGTGTTTTAAATAAAGTTGTGCACAACATAAGCAAGAGTCTGTGACGCGGTACAACAAGGAAAAAAATCGGGACACAGCAAGTGCGTTATAATAGCGAATTTTCATAAGAATTATACACTATTATTATACGGCATCTTAGTAAAGTTAATATATTAAATTTACACAGACCTTGAATATCGATTTTAGAGGTCCTAGTACGCGCACAATTGAAGAATTGTTTTGAAAGTGTTGCCATCGATATCTCTCTATTATCAAAAAAAATCTCGGGACGCAGCAAGTGCGTTATGGTAGGGAATTTTTATTAAATGCTTCAAATTTGAATAAATCAATTTCGTATAAACTTAGAAAGCTGAATTTTGGTATTTAATAACGCCTTTTTCAATGCAATATATTCACCAAATTTCATTAAAAAATCTTTGTAACTTTTGGAGAAAAAAATGTTTCTCGAAAGATAACTTAACATTTTCCCAGAAAACCTTATCCGATTTTCCTGGATAACAAACTCATCTAAGCTATTAATAAAATAAAGGTACGTACCGAGTTTCATCCAAATCGGTTAATTACTTTTAGAGTTATCGGTTATATATATATATATATATATATATATATATATATATATATATATAAACATATAAAAACTCAAAGTGACCCCGAATATGGGTTCTAGGGGTCCTAGTTCGTGCTCATTTAAAAATTGTTTGCAAGGTCTGACCATCGATACTTCTCTATTTTTTTTAATAGCAATTTACTAAAATCTTGTGTTCTAACTCCTTTTGAGAAAAATGCCCTAAACTCAAATTTCTATGAAGCTCATGAACTAAATTTTGAAATATCTGTAAGTCTCTTTAAGAGAAAACTGTATTACAAATTTCATTAAAGTTATACAAAAGATTTCCTGCCAAATTATAAACGTAGCAGTTATTTTTCCTTCTTAATCGCCAGTATGATTTCGTTTTAATCAGCCTAATCAAACCGTTTTTTTCAATATCAACAATAACAAAATGTCTGCTGAAATTTATAATTTGAGAGTTAAAGGTGACAAGCTTCTTCAGGCGTTTTAAACAAAAAGAGATCTTGTTCAAAACGTATGAAATCTGTGCACTATTGTTTCTCCAAATGTCAAAATAAACCATAAAATAGATACATTCATCGAGCTGGATTCGATCATGCAACCTCCTACGTTGCAGTCCAGCACGCTTCCAATGCACACTCTGCTAATACATCAACTAACGTTTTGTCTACATGATACTTGACACAGGCTTCATGCCCGGGGTAGTATATGAAAAGTATACGTAACAATTAATTACAGAATTAGTAAAATTGCCATTGAAACACATTCAAGGATTGTTTCGGTCTTATATGACGTCTTATGTTTAAGTTTAAAAATAAAAGAAACTATCTTAGAATCATTTTTATAGACTTGACTTGATTTTGTTTACATTTGTACTATATTATGCGACAGAGTAATATATCTATGCTGCGCTAAAACTGTATTTGGGGCCGTTCATAAAACTACAAATATAGTGTATTTTAATAATTGATTGAATCTCCCAGTTAAATAACAATCACGATAATTTGTTCCGGTGGTATGTTTTATGCCTGGTATACATTTAGTTTGGTTAACGTTAAGGTATGGTTCATACCTGTTGTAGGAATTCGTATACGCGTGACATTTAACTACTCTGTCTGTCAGGCATTGGACTTTAACCATTAAATCGTTTTAATGCATGTCTTTGGGATTTTACTTTTAATTTGGAAAAACTATAAATATTGTGTACCAAATTGCTTAAAATCCACAACCTGGGTTTATTTGCACTATTTTTAGCCACGTCTAAGGTATCATTCCAGTTACTCTAATGCTTACAAAAATATAGCGTTTTCAACAAGTATTCCTCGATTTTCCGCTTGAGCATAAAGGCTGACACCCTCGACCTCGGTTTTCGCCCAAACAAGATTTTTGCCAAGTTTGATTAAAATCAGGTTACTATTTTTTGATTATATATATATATATATATATATATATATATATATATATATATATATATATATATATATATATATATATATATATATATATATATATATATATATATATATACATATAAAAATTTTAACGGACCTTCGATTTGGGTTCTAGGGACCCAAATTCGAGCTTATCTGAAGAAATTTTTTCAAAAGCTTTTCATCGTGACCTCTTTATTAGCAAGTTTTTCCTAATGAAAATTTTCTGAAAAGGTTGTCCTCTAATTGTTGCAGCATCACATGACCTGAGCAAGTCGTTAAACTGAGACTCAATCTCATTGAGATGAAACTTCGATCATATTTTTTTTAACATCTCGGCCTATGGTGCGTCACGAAACTGCATCCAAACTGTATTAGATGATGATAATAATAGTCATCTAATTGGCATACTAACCTGCCATCGACCTGAGCAAATCGTTAAACTGAGACTCAATCTCATTTGGATGAAAGTTTTATCATCATTTTTTTTAAGATCTCTACCTGTTGTACGTCGCTATACTGCGTCCAAACTATATTAAATGACAATAATAATCGTCATCTAATTGGCATACCCGCCTGCCATCGACCTGAGCAAGTTGTTAAACTGAAACTCAATCTCATTTAGATGAAAATTTTATCATCTTTTTTTAACATCTTGACCTGTGGTACGTCGCTAAACAGCATCCAAACTATATTAGATGACCATAATAATCGTCATCTAACCTGATATAACAACCTGCCCTAAGTAGTTATCTCTTCAAGAGAATCGTTTATGTAATTGTTTTTTAATGTATCTGCGCACACATCCCTAAACTGTATCCAAACTCCATTATATGCATAAGAAGCCTACTCCATATAATCTAGCATTACCGTCTTCACTTTAAATGGCTTGCTCATCAAGTTGGCCATTTATTTAAAGTTGCTTCTTCTCCACCCTGTTGGTGCTTTTCCCTCTGACTTGTTGTCTATTGTGTGGAGGAACAAAATTTATACCATTTATAACATATGTAAATTTAAAATATTCTTACCGTTTTATTTCAGCTAATGAAATTATTGAAATTGGGTTTCAAGCCAGATGCCTTGTTGTTTCCTTTATTATTATTATTACGATTTCAAATGTTTATAGGCCTTTATAAATGCCGGTGTTGTTCTGGAGGCTGCATTTTGTATTTGTATTTTGAGATGTCCCGAGGCACTTTTGTATAATATAGTAGATTTTACATTTTTATTAGAGTATTTAGTTTCGGTCTTGGAACACGCTATTTAGCAGTCATCTAGGAGCTATTGAAATATGATTAGGTAAATGCTGGCTCATGTGCGTCTTGGGTTCGAGTTCCTTCGGTGATGCGCTTTAATAAATCCTGAATTCGACAATGCACTAAGGCGACATCAATTTTCTTCAGCTGCCTCGTTAGAGGATCCCATTCTCTACCCTTTTGGTGGACTCATCCCACGACAATTCAAGGCACCCCCTCTGCACCATGTAGATGACAATAACAGCAGAAAGGGTCCATCAACAACTTGTAGAGCCCGTTAACGTCAACTCAACAGAGTCCTGCTCAAATGTAGGAATGGTCTCTACAGCCTTAAATGACTCCAATATATGTATTCTGAAAGGTCCTGCTGGCGCTAAGAAGCTGAAGGACTCTGCGTATCTGCTGGGACCCATGAAACAACACCTCAGCAGTTAAAGTTAAGTACGTGGTTCATCTGCTTTCATTTCACTTTGGGTGTTGTAACGTATTCACATCCGCTTTTAGTTAATTTCACTCCATTCCAATCTAAGTCTGATGCCTTAACACTGTTTCTCTGTGCCATGTGTCAAATCACTTGAAATTTAATAGATTGGCACTACATGGCTAGCAACAGGTACAAAAAAGACATTTATTTATAAGTTTGGTTTGCCGGCTGTTTTTCCGTTTGATTCTGTAAAGATTGCAAAGAACAATATTATCTCTACCGTATAGAAATAGCTGGAATTAAAATATATTTTTATTGTTGATTTTGAAATCCCTGTACAATCTGCAGGGTAAGAACCTGCACATATCTATTCAATTATAAATTATTATTTTTTAGTCTTTCTCTTGGATTTTGGATCCTTTGTCTTTCCAGCATTTACAATATAATTGGTTTAATATGGTTTAAATTAATATAAATTATCTATCTCTAAGAACCGTGAGTTGCCCAACCTAACTAGGTTATGTAACTACATAAAAAGCTCCTAAGTGCCAGGCTACAATATCCACCTTATTTTCCTTGGAACAAGGACCTAATTATTTGAACAAAATTTGATTAAAATTATGTATATTTTGTAAAGTGATTGGCTAGCCAAAAGCTAACTCATTTGAACGTTTCTTACTACAATATATAAAACAACTCTTCTTCCTTTGTATTTATACCATTTACATTTTTATGTTATAAAATAGTTACCTAATTTTATTTCAATTATTATATATTTCAATCAACTTTTTTGTTGGTTTTTAGGTTATAAAATATTTAAGACTCATCTGGCGCCCTTTAATTGTTCCTTCCTACCTTAAACATTTTTTTCATTACTAGTTTTTTTATAGTGGCGAAGGTTTTTATAAGATAAGGATCAAATTTGAGATATTATCTTTAATTACCGCTAAGATACACATTTCACAAAAATAAATCCGATTATCTTGGTCAAAAATGTTAGTGTCGTTAATAACTGTTGCAAGCAACCGTTTTTTTAGTTACAATATCTTGCATTGTGTAAAATCATATTTTATAAATAAATACCTTTTTTTTCCATATACAATATGGATTATGAGGCTTGTGACACCCCGATTCTTATTCCAATTAAGCATTTAGTGTCAGCTCATCAGTAGCTAGTCGTGCACTTTCTTTTAAGATTTAAATTTCATTCATTAGAAACCAATTAAGTTATACTGGCAATGCGCGCATTCATTTTCTTTCGTGTACATTTCGTGTTTTATATTCTAAGGTATTCACGTATTCCTACACAAAAGTCACAATGATAAAGGCGATCGCGGTGGTCACGCTTCTGCACTTCCTGTTAAAAATTGTAACGTGTTACACGCATTACAATTGTTAACCGTGCTATAAAGTTTTGTAATGCATCTTTATAATATTCACTCAGTCAAGAGACTCTGGCTACATAAGATGAATTTTATAATTGGAGAATTTGTTTTTCATAAGTTTCATTTCATCTACTTACTAGGGCATTTTATAGAGATTTGTTTGCTTTTCGGACTTGTAATTTTTCTAATTAACTTTATTAGATTTGTTCCTTAAATTTTCAATTTGTTTATTTGTTTAGACAATTCATTTAATTTACTTTATTGAGGCTGCTAATTTAAAAGATCTTGATGGTAACGTATTGGGCTGTTTTCATAGTAAGGATACAAAAGAATAGATTCGTCACATAACATAGGTGACATTTTTTGAATCTCAAAAATGCTATTGGTCAAAATACCTTTTCTTCCACTCTATTTTTATGCTTTTATTTCTGTTTTTCTTCTAGCTACTCTAATTCCTTGCATTTCTTTGCTTTTTTTTAAATTGAACTACGCTCACGTCCCTAATCTGTATCCAAATCACATTAGATGACTGTGATAATCGTCATCTAATCTTGCATAACAGCTTGCCCTAAGTGGTTCTCTTTTCAAGAGAATTACTTATATAATTGTCCTTTAAAATTGACCTGCGCACACGTCCCTGGACTATATCCAAACGACATTAGATGACTGTGATGATCGTCAACTAATCTAGCATAACAGTGGTTCTCTCTTCAAGAGAACTGCTTATGTAACTGCCTTTAAAAATGGACCTGCGTACAGGTCCCTAAACTGTATCCAAAAGAGATTTGATCCATAAAACAACCCAGTTGGATATTGAATGACAGGACACACAATTTACTAAAAAGAGTAAATCACATTTCACATCTCCTGCAAACTGTAAGTATTGTTTGAAACTTTTTATCATTTATATATATATATATATATATATATATATATATATATATATATATATATATATATATATTCGTTGTTCTTTGAAACAATGTATATGTTGGTTCTGAAACTTATGTAAATTTGTCTATAATTCCATTTAATTGCTGTATTTTTAAGCTCTTCAACGCAATAAAATCAATTTTCCATTTTCGACCAGTAGCAACAACATTTAAATCTACTAGTAAATTTAATTCATAATTTGTTTTCATACATACACTAATTATTTAATTCTATTTTCATAGCAAAGGAATTTTAAATCTTCTATCCTTACCATCCACTTTACGAATAACAGATAAATTATTAACCAATCAAGTAATAGGTAACAGTGAATATATGTCATGTCAGGAAAACAACAACAGGTGGTCACAAAGTATTGGGCCATATTTACATATTTAAATACTATATTGTGAAGCATCAGCCTTCACTGGCGCCCTTTATTATTATTTTTTTTTCTTTAGGTCTGCAATACTCGCATGTTTTCTGAATTTAATTTCGATTTTCAGTAATTGGTTAATTAACTGAAACTCGTCAAATTAGCATGCTTACTTTTCTTTTCGTTTGTGTCATGTTCGTTTGTTTTCTTAAAAATGGTTTTTAAGAATTTACAATGTCAAAAAAATGTAATTTGCTAAAATGTTGTCGTTCAGACTTCAGTTCTTTCTTATATTTTTTTTCTTCTGTCCCGCCAGTCAGTCTGGTAGCTTTATAATAATTTTAAGCTTTTGAATAATTAAATTTTTAAACAGTTTTAATAATTTTTGCATTTACACTTCCATTTGGGGAGCAGTTGCAGATGTCTTTGAGTTCAAATTCTGTTGTCGACTTCTAAGGGGAAAACCAACTTTCAGTAACTTACAGAGCGATTATGTTTTTGGTCTTTTTGCTTTCAAGCAGCGTTCTCTTCCCTTGATTTACAATGCATATTTGGTCACCCTCTTGTTGAGAGAAGAACTTTTTACATTTGGTTCCAACTTTGATGTTCTTTTCCTGTGGGATTGATGATATAAAAATTGTTTCAAATTTTTTTTGCCCCAGTCATCGGGATGTGTAACGTGTTACACGCTTTACCACTTTTACCCGCGCTATAAAGTTCAGCAATGCATTTTTTATCATATTCATTTAGTCCAGGGACTCTGCCCACATAAGCTGACGTCATAACCATCGACATGATTTACCAGGGTCGTAGTCAATGATCACACCGCCTTGTTAGTCAGTGAGAGTTGCGGCTTTGCCCAATGTGCTTAGATTTGAGACTTGGTAGTTCAGATTTATTTGTTAGATAAGAAAACCTTTATAAGATGCTGCAATGACATAGAACTCTCTCTTCTTAACAAGCTTTTATGTAAAGCATAATAACATGTCGATAGCAGCCAGATAAGCGTTAACAAGAACATCACGCCATTATGAGCCATCCCGTTCTTTGTTTTTTCTTTCTTATTTATGATTTCTACACCATAAAGTAAAGTACGTTTGGTGATGGGACATCTGCTACATCTGAGAGCCACTATTTGACAACAACTTTGAAGAGCTCTCCTAACACATACAAGCTAATCCGTAAGACCAAGCCAGGCAGAGGTCCCATAGAGTATGTCAACGGTCTACGCAGCCTTGAATCGCCCCCAGACCTTCTTTGGTGCTGTCCACCGATGAAACGTCGCCAACAAGACCAAAGTTAAGTACATATATTGGGGGGGGTGTGATCCCTAAGCCTGGTCGTGCGCTGGTCGTTCTCTTCATTGATCGACGCGTGACTTAGCTACTGGACTCCTAGAGGCTGGCTCCAGGTGCCACCCCTGGCGCGACTGACCCCAATGGGAATAACGCCCAGGGCTGATGGTTTACTAAAGTCTCACTCCTTCTCACACACGCATACAAACACAGACACGACACACATAGATCGGGTTGGGGGATTCTCGGGCTTCGGCGTGAACTCCGAGTAGGGACTCCGATCGGAGCATGCTCTGGATTGGCAGCGCTGTGCACACCAGGTCCGGCATATCTGGCGCCATTTGGACAGTACAGGGGCCCACCCTTGCCTTGGCCGGCGTAGGGGCTGCCCTATCATCCATTCGAAAAATGCTCGATCGTATCAGCAGAAGCAGAAACAAAATAGGGATAAGAGGCCCACAGGGACGAAAGCTACACAGGCGGCCACCGGCTCAGGGAGGACCATCAGGCTCTCCGATGTCGGGGCTGCCAGGCTGGCCCAAGTCAGCTGGGGGCGCGTATGCGAATCGTCCAAGGGCCGAAAAGGAAACACCGCCGGAGAGACGGGCCTAGAGGGTTAGCCGCGGGTGTGCGCTGGCGGCTGAAGGAAAGCGGCTAATGTGTCCCCACCCCTTCCGTGGTGGGGGTGGTTGGGGGTTGTAGGCTGCCGCGACCCCGGCCGCTCGGGAACGTTAGGTCCGGCGGGTAGGATGGATTATGCAGGTGGTCATCACTTCCAACCGGGGGGATGGCGTAGCCCTGGCGGAAGAGACGGAGCCAATAAGAAGGAGTCTGGTGTCGGGGATTTTGGACGCCATGTCGGTATCCGACGGGACATTGCAGCTCCCCTTCCGTAACTCGGGGATAGTTGATCCAGGGTGGTTCTTGGTGACCGCCGGGGATGACGAGTCCCTGAGTTGGCTTCTCAGCGGCAGGTCCGGGACGGCTGTGGGGGAGATCGCCTTCAGCGCCGTAAGGGCAGGGGGCGCCCCATGGCCAATCCGGATCGGCTTTTGGCTCAGAAGTCGAGAGGCGGACCTAGAAGATGTGGTCAGGATGCTTGCGCTCCAGAACGGCTCGCTCAATGTTGGGCAATGGCGGCACCTGGAGACGGCAGGAGGATATGGGGCATGGCGTCTGGTCTTCTCGGTGGGGCCCGGGGTGGCTCGCGAGCTGGACGGGCAAGGTTGGCGGCTGTATTTCGAGTTAGTGACTCTGCGTGTAACCAGAATTTCGGCATGGAGTGCGGTCGTCTCCGCCCGGCCCGCGGCGGGTGCGCGAACGGGCTCTGACTAGAGGAGGTCTCCGCCTGGGCGGCGTCGCGATTAAATTGGCGTGACTACTGCGGGTGGGCCAGATCAACCTACAGCATAGCCGGGATGCCACTGGGGAGCTGGCAAAGCTCCTCGCAGGCGGTCCAGGCGACGTTGTGTTGATCCAAGAGCCTTATGTGTATAGGAAGCAAGTGAGAAGGCTTAGAGGAATCGGCTTCAACATCCTAGTTGGTGGCGCAGCAGAGGAAGAACAACATAGGACATACATACTGGCGTCGAGGGATTTGGACAGGATGTTCCTGTCGCAGCTCGAGTCCAGGGACGCCACAGCAGCTGTCCTGGAGTATAAGGTGAGTAATATTAAGCTTAAGGTTATGATGTGAAGCCTTTATGTTCCCTACGATCGACGGGGACTGCCTCCGTCAAAGGAATTGGTCGTATCGTCGATTTCGCGAGGGAGCATGGGTTACAACGGATTATAGGCTGCGATGCCAATTCTCACCACAGATTGTGGGGCAGCACAAATACCAACCCACGCGGTGAGGCTCTACTAAAGTATTTGGCTACAACGAACCTAGAGGTATTAAACAGAGGTACAGCTCCGACGTTTGTCAATTGTATCCGACAGGAGGTGATCGACATCATGTTAGCGAGCAGAGGAATAACGAGGGATGTATCTAAGTGGAGGGTGACGGAACACATATCAATGTCCGATCATCGTATGATCAGCTTTAAATTAGATGTGGACCGTGAAAGTCCTCCCCCCAAGGAGTAATCCAAGAAAGACCGACTGGGATGCCTGCGTAACTGGCCTCGGAGGGTCGCCAAGTAGCCCAGAGAGGAGAAGACTCTCTACAGAGGCATCATATAGTGAGGTCGAGGCCCTAGAAGGTAAAATAATGGCAGCCTTCAAAGCCGCGTCACCACTTAGGGGGGAACCGTCCATCAAAGTCGGATGGTGGAACAGAAATCTCGGCGTACTACGCGGGCGGATTCGGAGTGCCTTAAACCGAGCCGTCCGAGAATCGGGTGAAGTGGCCTGTGACGAGTTTAGGACTGCCAGAAGCGAGTTTAAGAAGGAACTATGACGGAGTAAACGAGCTGGTTGGCGCGCGTACTGCAGGGAAGTCTGGTCTGGTAAGGGTATTCAAACAGGAGTTAGGCAGTAATGTAGGATCCTTAAGGAAACCAAACGGGAGCTGGAGAAGCACCGGTGAGGAGACCCTGCGTCATCTCGCCGAAGTTCACCTCGCGGGCGGTGGAGCCGTCACGGGGGCTGCCGACCTGAGCCGGTGGACGGCGCCGAATGCGGACTGGCAGCTGGCGGAGGGGGTGGTCACAGATGGCTCTATAGCCTGGGCTGTGAGCGTGTTCGCTCCCTTCAAGTCCGCAGGCTGCGATGGGATTTTTCCGGCCCAGCTCGAGAGGGGCCTGGATATATTGCTTCCCAACATAAGGGAGGTTTTCCGGGCCAGCCTGGCGTGGGGCTACGTCCCAAAGGCATGGCGCCGGGTTAGGGTGGTCTTCATTTCCAAACCGCGAAGGGAGGGGTACACTCTGGCCAAGGCGTACAGGCTAATCTGCCTTACATCCTCCCTGCTTAAGGCATTGGAGAAGATAGTAGATAGGTTTATGTTGGGAGGGATCCTCAAGGATCACTTTTCCATAAAGGTCAGCACGCGTACCAGCGGAGGAATTCGACGGAGACGGCGCTCTACGCTATGACGCGGAAGGTGGAAAGGGTCCTACACTACGGGGAGAGTACATTAGCTGTGTTCTTTGATGTGGAGGGGGCCTTTGATAAGGCAAGGACGGATACGGTCTGTGACGCCCTACAGGATAGGGGAACGCCGAGGTCCCTAATAATCTGGGTGGCAGTATTCTGGAGGACAGGAGAGTTTCGCTGACCTTGAGGGGCCGGGGGCTGGATGTTGGGGGACGGGCGGCTGTGCTCAGGGCAGCTGCCTTATGCCTCATCTATGGTGTCTGGTCATGGACGGTCTCTTGGAGCGGCTCTACACCCAGGCGTACGCTGATGATTGGCTGGTCTTAATCACTGGCAAATTCCTCGGCGTCGTTTGTGAGGGCATGTAAGCTGCCTGTAGCAGAATTGAAAGGTGGTGTGGTGAGCTGTGACTCTCCGTAAACCCGGCGAACATGGAGATGATCCTATTTACCAAGAAGAAGAATGTACTGGGGTTTAGGGCGCCCGTGATGTTTGGAAAACCATTAGCTTTAGGGCGGGACGTCAAATATATGTGGGTGATCCTGAACTGCAAACTAACATGGGGGTCGCAAATAGAACGAATAGTGAGGAAGGGAGTAGCGACCCTCTGACAGATGCTTCGAGTGATAGAGAGGACCTGGGAACTTAATCCTTGGATCCTTCATTGAATCTACACTGCAATTGTCAGACCGAGAATCCTCTATGGGGCGTTGGTCTGGTGGTGTGGTGTGAACCAAACTACCAGCAGGAAGCTGACCAAACTCTAAAGGCTGGCAATCCTGGGTATCACACGCGCTATGAGGATGACACCCACAGCCGCGCTAGAGGTCTTGTTGATGCTGCCACCACTTCCCATCTGTATCAGAAGGGAGGCTATGGCGTCGCATCTTGGAATGCGAGACTCTGGAAACTAGTGCGGAGAGGGAGCAGTAATAGGACATGCAAGAGTAGCAAAGGAGGTGGAAAAGAAAATTCAGATTTCTGCCATAAAGTGACGGGATGCCGAGGACGATATTAGGTTGATTAGGCCATATACCCTCAGGATCCCCAGTATGGATCAGTAGAGGGAAAATGAGGTTGCATTCCAAGATGCAAGCCTGGTCTGTTTCACCGACGGATCGCGGCTGGAGGATCCACAATCCTCCGGGACAGGACTATACATCGAGGGCCTGGGGGTGCGCGAGAGCTATGTTCTTGGCACATATACCACGGCATTCGAAACGGAGGTGTTCGCTATCCTGTCTGTGGCCAATAGACAGGATGTGAGGAGGAGCCTCTAGATATGTGTGTACATTTGCTCGGATAGCCAGGCGGTCCTCCGGGCAGTCTGCGCGCCCAGAGTCAAGTCAACACTAGTTCAGGAGTGCGCTGACGCGCTCAAAGAACTAGTCAGGATAAAGGAGGTGCAACTGTGTGGGTTCCGGGACACTGTGGCGTAGCGGGGAATGATGTGACGAATAATCTCGCAAAGCTTGGTTCCCGGCGGCCATTCTGTGGCCCAGAGCCTGCGATATGCATAAGTAGAAAAACGGTCTCTGTCGCCCTAGACAGGTGGACAGGGAAAGCAATGGAGTGGCACTGGGGGTCGGTTGGTGGCTGTAGGTAGGCGAGGGACTTCGTGGAAGGGCCGGACAGAGATATAGCTGTCTAGCTACTTGGTAGGAGTCGACCTACGCTTCGCCGCATTCTTGGGGTGCTGACAGGCCACTGCGCGCTTATATGACACCTCACATTGATAGGCGTAGAGAGGGATCCCATTTGCCAGGACTGCGGCGAGGATGAAGAAACGTCCTACCACTCCCTGTGTGAATGCGAGGCTTTGGGGGTCTTCGAGCAGAATTGTTCGGATCGAGGACTCTGCAGAGGAATCAGGTAAGTACCATCCAATTGAAGACCTTCACGGCCTTCATCTTGAAGTCGAGGGGGTTTGGCGACGGAACTGAGGAGGAGTAGAGCATGGTTGTTGGGTTGCTGGGGTTGGCAAAAAGGGCCCATTGTGGCCTACTTGCTTGGCGTTGGCCTCGCCACCACTGCTACTACTACTACTAAGTACACATTATTTATCTGTTAGCAGTCTTTGAACACGAGTAATTTTTTTAAACTGCTACAATCTATCACGAAACACGTAGTCATTCAGTTTTATAGAATTTCTCTATTTTTCTGATAAATTCAGTCAGTGCATTATATCAATTCAGCATTTTTTAATAAACAAATTTGACCATACTTTTATTTTTATTTGTACATCCAGCGCGATACAAATTATGAGTGCACAACCCCACGCATTTCTTGTTTAATTTACATTAAAGCCCGTGCCATCTACTGAATAGCCGAATTTAATTTTAGCAATCCTTTATATGAGATTTTATTTATTCTTCAGATTAATAAATTTAGTTATCAAATAGGCAGCTGCCCCATTCTGATGGATGTGATGTGATAGTGATAATCAAATGTACTACTTTTAAAGCGTTGGGGGGGTAATTTAAAAAAAACGCAAGTAGCGTTTACCTGTCAGACTATCTGGTAATATCTATGGAACGACAAGTAGGTGTTTGTGTATTTTGTTTATTCAACGTCACGATTATGGCCAATTGCCGAAGCCAGATATCAGCTTCACTTCACTTTCCTGGCAATTTTGCAGAATCGCTTGCTTTCTTTAAAGTGGCTTGGGATCTTTAACGTGACCAGTGGTAACATGGTACACGAAACCGACAGCTTAACTCTCCATACGACGGGTGGAAGTGCAGACACTCAACTGGCTGAAACACAATGCCACAAACTCGGTTGATGTTAATTTACATTATATATCGAACAATAATTCGACGTTTATAGTGAGAAGTGAACCCAGTACCCTTGAGTCCAGAGGCACATGTTCTTAGCGCTAAACTACAGAAGCTCCCCGTCAAGTATTCCCTTTACAATTTCTTCCCTTATATTACTCGAAAGTCAGCGTTGAAAATTTCTACTTGGGATTGCATGATTTTAATAACATGGTTATTGTAGGAATTATTAATTTTATTTTTCATCCATCACTCTAAGAAGTAAGGAGATTTAGGCCTTCAAGTTTCTTTCTTTAATATCCCCTTCAACCACTTTCAAAATTGTCTATTATGGCAACATGGTTTTTTATAATGAAAATTCGCTAAAACCATTATTTTTACAGCATTTCTTTATGGTATACCTATATCTCAAAAGAAACAAACCCGCAGTTAAAACATGAAAGTAAATTACTTATTTAAAAGAAAATCTCAGTATAAATTTTGTTTTAATATAGAGACTTAAAAAACATTGTAAGCAAAACAATACCTGGAAGTTCTAACTTTGGTCCTAAAAATAACTAATTTTCAGACTCCATAAAAATGCTCGCCCTATATCAGGCTTACACAATATTCGTAAAATAAATCTACTCTTATGTTATGTTTTGGTATACGAGTCCTAGGGGTGCCAGTTGATTAATCTGCATGGTGGGTAGTCTGTGTATAACCCTCCAGATTACACAATACACCGTTCTCGATACACTCTTTCCCCAGATTTAATAATATTTATAAGAATTAAAGGCCTCTGCATGAGAATCAAAAGGCTCAGGTTATGAGGACCTTATATCGTATTTTTAATAATATGAAAATGCAGTTGTATTGGCTTCGTTATACAGAATGTTTCGAACCCAGTGGCCTATTAACCGTTAAAGCGGAAATAATACTATAAAAGGTCTAGACGCAGCAAGTGCATGGGGTATATTAGCGATTTCTCATATGTTTTGTAATACAAAACTTGACGTACTTTATCTGCTAAGCATATAATTGAGTCTGTTTCAACTTATTGATGTTAAATTTAGCCTGTGGATGGTGGAAAACCTTTCAATGGCATCCCTTTCTCTGCACAAGCAAACATATAAAATTTATGTATCTGATTCTCATAAACAATTAACTCCAAAACATGTTTATCTTTTTTGTTAATATAATGTCACTTAAATGATATAACATTGTATTAATTACAGTAACTATTGTCGACTTACATTTATTATATCCCCCTTTGTTGATTGTCAACTTGGATATATAAACAAATTCATTTACACTATTTTATTGAACGCATAACTGCGGTTTCCCTGAAGTTCTCAGGTTTGTCAAATGCAAAATTATCTATTTGACAAGCTGAGAACTTCAACGAAACCGCAGTTATATGCTCAATAAAATAGTGCAAATCGATTTGTTTATTTAAGTTGACAATGGATTTAGTATCGACCTCCACAATATAATATTTGTTGATTGTATTATACTAACAAAATGGAATATATTTGGCGGCATTTTTCAAAATTAGTTACAATTAGTTCCAAAGAAACTTAAATTATCTACCGTAAACATATTTTGCACCCGTAGTTTGATGGCCATATCTGAGTTGAATTTTGTAAAAATAAATTGACCTCTTTCAAAGATATAGGCTTTTCGAGATTTTTTTATTTCTATGGATAAACTTGACTATCAGAAATGGCCAACGAACTCAGCCTTAAAAATACTTTTACAGTACAATGAAACAACCGAAAGGCTTTAGGTGACGTAGAAGATTCGAAAACTATGATATATATATATATATATATATATATATATATATATATATATATATATATATGTATTTTAAGTCTGTATTATATGTGTAATACTTTATATGTAGTAATATTTTATGTATAGTTTTTTATTTAAATTTTGGACGCCTTTTGTTTTGCTTATAAGTGTAAATTAATATTGTAGTTAATTTAATTTAAGTTTGTAGGTTTTTAATACTGTAGGTTTATAGTGTTTTACTTTTTGACCACTTGCTACAATACTATTCACTAAATCTTAAGCTTCTAGAAAATGTACTCAAATTATTACTGTTCAGGTACTTTTAGTCAATAGAACTATAATGAATATTCCTATTATGTAAAACTCTGGTTGTTCATATTATTTAAAATAAATATTTACGCTTATTTGTTTGTTTAGTTTTGCGACAGCTGTAATAACTCACTCCCTCTACAGGGATTATTTTATCTTAGGATTCAAATGAAAGTTCTTTAACACGAATTGCACTTTAGTTTGGTTTATTACCCCTTACAGATTTCTCTAACTGAATTATTGTGCCTTCAACTATATATACCCTTACTTGGTCAATGAAATTAAAGAGGTCGTTAGTTTAAAACAGAATATGTAAACTTTATTTTATTTTTTTGAAAAATATTTTTAAATTTTATTTGAACAAACTGTTTTTTCAATTAAAATTACTATTTGGGATCCCTTTCTAACTGTTAAAATCTCTTTTGAGCTTATAATTTACTGAACAATTATGGTTATTATAAATATTAAACTATACTCGGTTTTTTGAAATTCCCACTCAATTAGTTATGTTTTAAATGGTTGTCATGACGACCTTGCTTTGGAGTTTAGGTTCTTATAGATACAAGTTAGTTGAAATGGAAGAATTTATATAATTTATATTACCCAAGGTTGTCCGTAGCTTGATCTAGCGGTTCTCCTACTCACTACTTGGTTTCACTTTGTATTTTTCCTTACTTTAAGAGTATTTACTTCCTTCAAGGGCTAATTTTACCTCTTACTGCATGTCATTGGTCTGTTTGAGGTTATCTGTCATTTATTTTCTGCACAAAAACTGAAATGTTTTAATTTATAGGTTTTAATACCTTTGTTTGGTGGAGCGTCGGTTTGGATGGATGTAATATTTGATATTATAACTGGTCCTGTGGCTTTCTGGTGTCTTCACTGCACATCTGACATCAGGTACTGTTTCTTTATTGCTTTAGATTACAATTTCGGAACACATGCTTGAATTTTCACTTTTTTGTCTTGTTCAAGCAGCCTAGCTTTTAAAAAAAAGTCCCAATCACATGGCAGATTCACAAGATGATTCAAAAACAATCATTTCCTTCCAGATATTAATTAATAAACATTAAAATGGGTCTATATTAGGCAAAAGTCTGTTACTTTGAGCGGTAAATTTAAACCCAATTAAATACAATATTCTAACCTTTTTTGTAGCAATCTCAAACAAATTCTTTAAAGTCTGCGTGGAAATACATACACTTTTTATAAATTATTCATAATTCAACATTTTTTTACATTAACAAACTCAAGCATATAATCTTACTTACTCTATTTATAACAAATTGATTACAAAATTAATGAAAATTTGTCTGGACTTTCTGAACTTATCAACCTACGCTGTAACGAGGCCTGACTTGCGGGGTGAATTATACGGTAAAACGGATCAATGGATTTACAGGAACGGTGCCGGGCGCCAGATTTTAGAGGGTTTACTCCCTACGAGGGTGTCTGCGACCTCGTCACAAGACTCCGACCACCGACGTGGCCGGAGTGCCTGGGTAGCTCCGTGGAGAGGGTCCGGTAGCCTGTGATGTAGCAGGCCGTATAGATACCTCCGGGGTTGCGGGCTTTAATCGCTCCCCCGGTATTTACCTGACCTTCCGAAAGTTTATAAGGGTGTAGCAGATTTATTTAAGATTATGAAACAGACTGAACGTAGTTTCCACTCTATTTATTACATTATAAGATTTTACAACACACTGGTATGCTCACAATATGCAATGTACTTATCGCTCTAACTTACTCTAAGACAAGTCGTATTGCTGGTGACGGGCCAACAAAATCACTTATTCCCCACGGAAAGAAAATGCGGGAGTCACGCGGACGGAAACCTCGAGTGCGGTGATTTACAACCCGTGGATGCAGCCGTTAAATGGGTCAATTGGAGACGCGCTCCTCAAATAGCTAAAAAGGCGCCTAGCCGACGGAGTCGACAACAAGAGATCCAGCGCCTCGACGTCAGGGCGTCGATAAGGAGCGGGAGGGTTACAGGGGAACACCCTGTAAAAGGATATTGTCGTATCCCAACTCGACCTTGGCCTGCTTGTGTACTACAGCGTCCAGACCAGAGTCGACTTGGAACAGTCGTAGTTAATACCGTTAGAAGGTCTGTGTTAAATACAGCATCACCTTCCAGAAGTATTACGACACGCTAACAATGAGGGGATAGGATCACGAAGAGGAACGGCACTAAATCTCCTGGTCTCGATGTCGACGGGTAGGCACGTGGGGACTGAGGGAAAATATCCGAAAATTCGCTACAATTATATCGAATAAGGCAAAACTAAAATATTCTTACCTCGACGGCGTTAGATAGGTTTATTACGCCACGGACTTGTCTCTCACAACCACGGACAAAAGGGTACGGTATACTGACGTTCCTCTACAACTTCTATAAACTGACTCTATTTATTGAATATAATTTCCAGCTAAATATTTTTCAACACGCTACGGCAAACGGTGAACTATCTACCTCAGTAGTTAAATTCTCTCTCTCGTCCCCGGCTGAAACATCTTAATCGGTGGTCGATACCTTATCCTTATCTCTGCAGATATGTTTTTACACCGCCGCGATAATTCGGAAATGCGTACTTTTAAGAAATGTTAATGATGAAGATAATAATTTTTACTGCGTGGAATTTTTATTTGTATGAATTATATTATTTTTATTTTCGAACAGCCGTTTCCAGTACATACAGCTGTTCTGAAAATATAGACTTCGTCACACGCCCCCCCTTCGTACAGAAAAATATTTGCATACAAATATTTTATCCATACCGACTTGTTGGCCGTCACCTACCTACAACTAACAAAACATTGCAATTTTCAAAAAAAAATTTACTCTACCAACTAAACCTTAACCTATTATAAACTTAATACTAGCTATTGTGTAGTAGTGTACATTGGGGTCGGTCACTTACGACAACGTTTGCTGGCGGTTGCGTCCCAAGGTTTGGAGTGACACGGTGCCTTCCTTGTGGTCGATGCCTCGTGGTGTGCCGGGTAGTGTCCTGGAGACCTGGGCTGGGGTTCACCTGCACTACGTAGTTGACGGATGGGGTTCCTTCTCATGTCGACCGGGAACAGCGGAGACGGTGGGTGGTACGGTTTGAGGTCTTTGATGTGGATATTGTGATACCTCTTACCCGCTTCGTCTTTCAGATCGTAGACCACCCGCGACACGACTTTGCTCACGGTGTACGGTCCCGTATATTTCGGGGCCAATTTTGCCGCAAAGCCCCGGGGTGCCGAAGACAGTGGACGATCTACCCGTAGGACGCGGTCACCTACGGCACATCGCCAGTCGCGACGCCTCAGGTTGTAATGGCCGCTCTGCTGAGAAAAGGCCCTATCGAGGTTGATCTTCACGAGTTCGTAGGTCTCCCGCAACTTCTCCACTCGATTCAATTGGCGGTTGATTTGGGGAGCGTCCCCGATGGCATCGTCTCCGTCTGCTGGTTCGGTGGTCGGTATCATGTTCGGTGCCGACAATTCCCGCCCAAAATTGAGGAACGCCGGAGAGAAGCCCTTCGACTGCTGTTTAGCGGTGTTTATGGCGAACACTAGCTCGGGCAATCTCTCATCCCATCTGGCCTGTTCGCTGTCACAAAACAGCGATATCATGGTCTTTAGCGTGCGGTTGCTTCTCTCCACGGGATTCGCTTGGGGTGTATACGGGGGTGTTAAACGGTTTTTGATGCCCATTTCTTTGAGCAACCCTTTAAATATGCGACCGGTGAATTGGGGGCCATTGTCGCTAATAACTATTCGTGGGGTCCCGAAGCGCATCATAACCTGTTCGAAGAGCACGTCGGCAACGGCTTTAGCCGACGATTTTCGCAACGGTTTCGCTTCTACCCACTTAGTGAACCTATCGTGCATGACGACCAGGTAGCAGTTACCCTTCTTGGATCGGGGTAGTGGTCCTACCAGATCTATACTCACGACCTCCCATGGCCCCTTGCTGACAAACGGCTGCATTTTCCCAGGAAGTTGTTGTTGCGACACCTTGTACCTTTGGCAACGATCACACTGCCGGACATAACGCGCGATGTCTCGGAACATGCCGGGCCAGTAGTAGTTGTGGGTTATGCGCGCTATGGTCTTGGCGACTCCTAAATGCCCCGCGGTGGGTGCATCATGGTTTTGTTCCAGTACCCTTGACCTGAAGTTTTTCGGGACGCATATTTTCCACGGGTTGTATACTTCAGGTTCGGCGAACTCGTTGGAGTCCCAGAAGTGCCTATAGAGCTTCCCCCCTTCCACCCGGTAGTCAGGAAACGCGTCGGGATTCTTCTGCACCTCGGTGATTTTGTTTATGAACCACGTGCATTGGGTGTCTTCTCGGCTGAAGCAAGCATGTTCCTCCGGCGTATCCGTAGCTGGTAACGCATTTCGCGATAACGCGTCGGCCACCCGGTTCATGGCGCCTTTCCTGTATTTTATGGCGAAATCGTATTGCTGGAGGAATACACTCCAGCGTGCCAACCTTCCTGAAGGGTTACGGATTGACTGTAGCCACCGGAGGGACATATGGTCGGTTATTACGGTGAAGCTATAGCCTTCCAGATACGGCCGCATCTTTTCTATGCCCCACACTATGGCCAGACATTCTTTTTCTGTTACGGAGTAATTCTTTTCTGGGCCGGTCAGAGTACGGCTAGCATACGCTATTACCCGTTCCCCCTCTTCCAGGTTTTGCGTCAGCGCTACGCCCAGTCCGTCGTTGGAAGCGTCGGTTTGCAACGTGAAGCGCTTCGTAAAGTCTGGGCACGCTAACACTGGGGCCTCGGTGAGTCCGGTCTTTAGGTCGTCGAACGCCTGTTGTTGGTGTACGGTCCAACTCCATTTCTCCTTCTTCTTTAGGAGCCTGGTTAGTTGGGCTGCTACTTGCGAAAAGTCCTTCAGGAACCTTCGGTACCAAGAGCAGACTCCCAAAAACCTACGTAGGCTACGGACGTTGTTCGGCGGGGGCATAGCGCGGATCGCCGCCACCTTATCTGGATCGGTGTGTATTCCCTCCTCGTTCACCACGTGTCCTAAGTATGTGAGGGAACGGCGGCAAAAGTGGCACTTGTCTGGGTTTAGCTGTAGGTTAGCGTTACGGAGTCGGCGGAATACTTCCCGGAGGTTGTTCGGGTGCTGTTCGAAGGTCTCTCCCAACACAATCACGTCGTCCAAATAGGCGAACGCGATGTCGTCCATGTCAGGAGTTATGATCCTATCTAGTAGGCGTTGGAACGTCGCGCTGGCCGAGTGGAGACCGAAGCACATTACCCTGAACTGGAATAAGCCTCTTCCGGGGACGGTGAACGCCGTGATCGGTCGACTTTCCGGCGTCAACGGTATCTGCCAGTATCCCTGTCACAGGTCGAGGGTGGTGATATACTTAGCTCGCCTCAGTTTGTCTAATATGGCCGAGATGTACGGGAGGGGATACGCATCCTTAACCGATACCTCATTAACTTTGCGGAAGTCTACGCAGAAGCGTGGGGTACCATCTTTCTTTTTGACAATCACGATTGGCGAGCTCCAGGGGCTAGACGACGGCTCTATGATGCCTTCCGCTAACATTCTATCCACCTCTTCATTAATTATTTCCTGCATTTTCGGGTTACGGGGTCTATACCTTTGCTTGATAGGCGTAGTCTTAGCAAGCCGTATAAGGTGTTGTGCCAGGTGAGTAGGGCCTTTGATATCTGCGAAAGCTGGTAACTCATCAGCTAGGAATCGCTGCAGCTCTTGCTGTTCGATGGCAGATAGGTGTGGCAAGGAAGGGCCTTCTGTTGATACTTGTTCCCCAGTCGTAAGCTCTGTGCAATCTGCGACGGTGGGCGGTATCAATTCTCCATTTAGTCGGCACTAAGCGGTACGGAAGTCTATCTCAAACCCGTGTTCCTTTAGCACGTCCATTCCGAAGAGAATATCGACTGGCAATGTGGGTAAATATAGCATGCGGCGCCTGATAGTCCGTGAGCCAATCCTCATCACCAGGTCGTAAGCCTGTCTGATGTTGATGGCATTGCCGTCGGCGACCCGGGTGGCCACGTCGCCTATGGGGATCGCGGGCATGCCTTTCGAGTGGCAATACTCAGCCACTTTGCCACCCACGAATGAGCGCGTGGCCCCGTTGTCCACCAGCGCCTCGAAGGTCTCTTCGGCGATGCTTATCGCCATAAACGGTGGGTTGTCTGTTACGACGCTTGTTTCCGAGGGTTCGTGTGACGGAAACTGCGGGGTCCTCGGTCCGGCGCAGTCCCTTAATAGTTTTCCTGATCTGATAAGCAAGGACATTCTCTCGACAGGGTGTCGGGACGCCCGCAGCGCGAGCAAAACAACCTGGCTGACGGCGCTCGACACTGGCCTCTCATGTGCCCAGGTTGGCCGCATCGCCAGCAAGTAGGAGCAAATCTCACTGCTCTATAGGTGTTGTTTCCGGCTTGTACCTCATTTGGGCTAGCTCTCCTGGAGGCTGGTATAAACGTGCGGCGTCGGCTATCGGGTGCTGGCGGTGTTGCCCTGGCGGTGGGGCTCGGTGGGGGAGAGTAGTACGGAGCATGGTTTGACTGTGGCCTCGTCGATAACCCGGCCCAACGCTGGTTACCACGGGTTTCTTGGACGAGGGATTCGACGGACTTAACCTTCTCTATGAATGTTCTAATGTCTGGAATGTCGCAATTCCACAGCATTTGGCGGTATTGAGGTAGAAGATTTCTTTTAAGCCATGTTAGCTCTTTTTCCGGGGACATATTCCCATGTCTCCTGATAAGCGTTTGGAGGTCGGTGGCATACCTTATGACCGGCTCATCCGGTAGCTGGAGCCTCCGGCTTATTTCCGTTTCTATGTCCACCAAATAGTTAACTGGGAAGTAGAACTGACGGAAATCAGTCAGGAATTCCTCCCATCGCTTCCACACGCCCCGGTTGTTGCGGTACCACAACAGGGCTGGTCCATCTAACCATTGTGGGAGGGCGGATAATAGACGGTCGCTGCTGACGCCTGAATATATGCGTATTTCCTCCAAGCGTTCTAGGAAGGCAGCTGGGTCGGAATTTCCGTCAAACTGTACCTTCCAGTTTGGGACGTTTTCTTGCGGAGTGGACATAACGGTGACGGTTTTTGTTAAATAACTTGCAACGGAACGATATCGGAACGGGGCGGTATTGGAACGGAACGGTATTAATATGGAACAGTTATCTATTTTCTTTAATAATATGTAACGGAACGATATCGGAACGGGACGGTATTGTAACGGGACGGTGTTGTAACGGGACGGTATTACCACGGAACGGTTAGCTTTTTAATATGTAACAAAACTGTATCGGAACGGGACGGTATTAGAACGGGACGGTGTCAACACGGAACGGTCGGCTTTTTATTCAATAATATGTAACGGAACTATATCGCAACGGAACGGTAATGTAACGGGACGGTATCAATACGGAATGGTCAGTTTTTTTAGTTACGGCTCCCTGCTCGGCTAAACTGCTCGGGCGCCATTTTGTGACGAGGCCTGACTTGCGGGGTGAATTATACGGTAAAGCGGATCAATGGATTTACAGGAACGGTGCCGGGCGCCAGATTTTAGAGGGTTTACTCCCTACGAGGGTGTCTGCGACCTCGTCACAAGACTCCGACCACCGACGTGGCCGGAGTGCCTGGGTAGCTCCGTGGAGAGGGTCCGGTAGCCTGTGATGTAGCAGGCCGTATAGATACCTCCGGGGTTGCGGGCTTTAATCGCTCCCCCGGTATTTACCTGACCTTCCGAAAGTTTATAAGGGTGTAGCAGATTTATTTAAGATTATGAAACAGACTGAACGTAGTTTCCACTCTATTTATTACATTATAAGATTTTACAACACACTGGTATGCTCACAATATGCAATGTACTTATCGCTCTAACTTACTCTAAGACAAGTCGTATTGCTGGTGACGGGCCAACGAAATCGCTTATTCCCCACGGAAAGAAAATGCGGGAGTCACGCGGACGGAAACCTCGAGTGCGGTGGTTTACAACCCGTGGATGCAGCCGTTAAATGGGTCAATTGGAGACGCGCTCCTCAAATAGCTAAAAAGGCGCCTAGCCGACGGAGTCGACAACAAGAGATCCAGCTCCTCGACGTCAGGGCGTCGATAAGGAGCGGGAGGGTTACAGGGGAACACCCTGTAAAAGGATATTGTCGTATCCCAACTCGACCTTGGCCTGCTTGTGTACTACAGCGTCCAGACCAGAGTCGACTTGGAACAGTCGTAGTTAATACCCTTAGAAGGTCTGTGTTAAATACAGCATCACCTTCCAGAAGTATTACGACACGCTAACAATGAGGGGATAGGATCACGAAGAGGAACGGCACTAAATCTCCTGGTCTCGATGTCGACGGGTAGGCACGTGGGGACTGAGGGAAAATATCCGAAAATTCGCTACAATTATATCGAATAAGGCAAAACTAAAATATTCTTACCTCGACGGCGTTAGATAGGTTTATTACGCCACGGACTTGTCTCTCACAACCACGGACAAAAGGGTACGGTATACTGACGTTCCTCTACAACTTCTATAAACTGACTCTATTTATTGAATATAATTTCCAGCTAAATATTTTTCAACACGCTACGGCAAACGGTGAACTATCTACCTCAGTAGTTAAATTATCTCTCTCGTCCCCGGCTGAAACATCTTAATCGGTGGTCGATACCTTATCCTTATCTCTGCAGATATGTTTTTACACCGCCGCGATAATTCGGAAATGCGTACTTTTAAGAAATGTTAATGATGAAGATAATAATTTTTACTGCGTGGAATTTTTATTTGTATGAATTATATTATTTTTATTTTCGAGCAGCCGTTTCCAGTACATACAGCTGTTCTGAAAATATAGACTTCGTCACAACGCTGGTCTTTTTTTAAAAACATTTTGCATTCAGACTTTAGAGTTTTTATTTTGTTGCTGTTCTGAACGTATTATCACTCAAAGTTTTGATATTGTTTGTCACAACTTATATTAATTATATAGTCACGGTCTGTTTACATGCTTTTTAGCTTAAAAATTACGCTATGCTTGATCTCAATTGCCTTAACCTTATAAATATATATACTTGCCCACTGCTTTAGACTTAAGCTGTAGGTATTTATCGTTTGTCTATGTTTTAATTAAAAGCTTTAGAATTAATGTTATTTACTTTTCATTTTAGGTTATACTAGAGAATTGACTTTGCCACTACCCTAATTTGGAGTATGGCTGTGCAGAACATGGATTTTACATTTTCAGGTATTTGCTTTATTTTTATATACCAGGGATTAGCTAAATGTATGCAATAATATATATATATATATATATATATATATATATATATATATATATATATATATATATATATATATATATGTATGTATATATATATATATATATATATATATATATATATATATATATATATATATATATATATATATATATTGCTATGGTATTCTACTTTACTTTATGGGTAGCATATACCTGCAAAAATTTATTATAGAGCTGAGAACATACGTCCTAATCATCAGGTTGGGTTCCTTATAATTACAGCTAGCTTCTACTAATTAAAATTCACTAATATGTGTTATTTAAATTTATTTATTGATTTTCACTTGATCAAAATTACTATCGCTTTGCACAGATGGCTATATAACAATTTTGCTGATTAAATATCAACCAAAAACAATACTTCCGTTAATTACAATCTGTTATACATTCCATTTAATTTATTACACAAATTTTACGGTGTCTATTTGACACACATTAAACACAAACAGAAACGTTTAAAGCATTCAATACATAAACATAACTTGAAAAATCCTATTAAAACATTTAACTGTGCCGATATGACACTTGTTAAATACAAAGAGATATTTTAACATATTCTTTACACAAATACAACTTGAAAAATCCTATTAAAAAAACATTCTGGTAACATTATAACTAATTACACAATTAATTAAACATGGATACTACATAATCAATATACATCGATAATTCTACAGAACGGTCTCTTTCCGTTTATCTCAAACAAAATTTTTGTTTTTGAAATTTATTAGCACAAAAATATTTGATTGTTGTTGTAAAAATGGTGAAATTCCACCCGCACTGGTCAATTTAAGAAAAGGTAACACTTACTGACATATTTTCCATTGGAATATTTATTGTTCTTCCATTAATACGGACCTTGATTAATTATTATTATCTTTCTCATTTGTCCATGCCATTGATTATTAACGGATTTACTTCGTTAACATATTGATATATATTTATTCCATAGTCGTAGCACTCTGGAGGTGTTTTATACCCTCACTTCGATGCACTCTGGAATCTTAGTTATGACGATGATCACCTGGTCTGGTAAAGTGATACAGATGATTTCACTGGATGGAAAAGACAAGACAAGCCCGGACTCTCTCGGACCGTTGCTTTTATTAACTCTCCTACAGGTGAAAAAACGCTATTGTTCGTCACACACCTGTGTTTAAGTTTTCCGTCAAACCTTTAACGTCTTTTTACGTTTTTTTCTGACGCGCACATCACCTTAATATTCTACAAACCTTTGTTTTTTATAAATGACCTCCGCTCTTTCACTATGGTGAGTCTTTAGCTAGCTTGGTCATATCTAATTTTTTTTATACAATAAAATCAACAGAACTACACAATTATATTATCTACAATCTCATTCTCCCTACAAAACTGAAGCATTGTTCTTGGTTTCTTTGTGGATATTTCTAGAATATATAATTTTTTTATTACTCGAATGTAACTTAACATCGAGGGTTGCTACATGGGTCACTGACATTCATGTCGGGCGTTGACATCTCCTGCCAAAACTCTTTCATTGCTACATTAGGGTGTATACACTTATTTTATATATACTAGTATGCATAAATTTCCCGTTTTCCTATTAAAATTTCGTAATATTTCCTATCATTTGCTATCTATAGCAATTCCCCCTTTCTAAAAGTGAGTCTGGATACTGTTTGCTAGTCAGATCATCTTTATTCATTGACTAAAATATTTTGTTCAAAATCGCCTTTTTTGACATTCCAAAATTTTATTTTATTCGAAATCGACTTTTATGACATTTCAATCATTACAACCCTTTATTTTATTTAAAATTGCCTTTCATGACATTATAATATTAAAACTCTTAAATTTAATTCATAATCGACTTGTATGACACTTTAATAACTAAAACATTTTATTTTATTCAACACCGCTTTTTATGGCTCACCAATTGGTTTTATATATTTCTCTCTTTTGGCAAATCAATTGATTGTTCTATATGATCTAAATTTATGCCATCCCCTGGTTATTTCGACTTATTTAACGTTCCCTCAGATTTCATTTCAATAAATGACAGTTATTGGTATTTTTATTTGTCATATTTTTATGGGGTTTCTTTCCTTTCAATCTTATTTCATTATGCTAAATTATTATATCTTTATACTACCATGGAATAGGACTATGTAATACTTCTTTTATTTATCAACTTCTAATAATTTATCTTTTCTACATAACATATACGGTCTCCCTACTTCTGACTTTTCACATACCCCCTATACATATTTCACTATTACTTGCATCATATTATATTTTCATTATTCATTCTATATACTTTCAATATTCTTTTCAATATTCTATTCACATATATACTTCAATAATTCGGGACCGACCTCTTTGGGATCGCCCTTATACTATACTTCATTTTAAATGACCGATATCTTTGTATCGTTAATCATTTTACTTCAACTTTTTCATATTTCAATCTTATCGCTACACCATCCATACAAATTCTTTCCTATCAATCCGACCCTTATATATTCTATCTTTTTGCTAATTATAATTATTTCTCGGTACTTAACCGGTTTCTGTCTTTTAGACCTTTTACATATTTTTCTCGTCTACTGATTCCATGTTTCCTATTACTCAATAATAATACTAATAATTTTCTATTTTATTTTAACTTATTTCCCCCTTTCTACCGTTGAATTATGATTATATTAATTGACTTATCCAATAACTGCATCTAATTCGAGCATTGCTCCTTATTTATTATCATTTAAATTTTCTTATGAAATTTCGCTTTTCTGATTCGTATTTCTTTGGGTCATTATTTAAATGCCTACTTGTTTTATTTTCTATACTCAGGGTTTAAATTCTTCGGGTTATTTAAATGCCTACTTGTTATATTTTCTGTACTCAGGGTATTTTTTACTGTAATTTTTATTTTAAATTGACCAACTTTTCGTCATATAGTTCTAACTAATCAATTTTATTTATTTTAGGAGAAATTTCTTTGTCTGGTAATTTTATTATTTATTTTGTACATTAAAATTCGTCTATTCGGCATGCGATTATCCTTTTCATTGCTTAGGTCATATCGGATTCGATCAAATTCCTGCAGATTAATTTTTCTTTATCTTAAATTTTTGCTTTTTGCTTTCGAAATTAAAATTGCTATAGTTGCAATGACGTTTCTTATTATTCAAATTATTGTGCCAAATATGTCTGTTCTTAAGTTCCGGCTTATACCTTTTAAATTTATTATAATTTCCAGAATCTTTGTTTTTATAAAATTTCTGACTATGACTGGATTTGTATTCATCGTGAAAATTATTGTTTTTAACGAAAAGGTTTCTAAATTTATAATTGCGGCTATTGCTATTATTTTCTGCATAATTTTTATTACATTGAAGCATAGTTTCTTGTTTCTGATCACTTCCAATATTGATACAGTAAAAATAATGTGTTGCCGTTATTAATTTTTCTTTGGCAGTATCTACGAATTTTTCCGGGCTCATTTCTAGTATATTTTCGTCCGGTAGTAATTCCTCTTCTATGTATTTTTCTGGGCTTGTTTCGAGTATATTTTCTTCGATTTTAATTAGTTGTTCATCAGTTTCCTGCTCGACTCGGGCTTCATTTCCGTCAATTGGCTCCACACGCGTTTCGACCTTTTTAATGTCGTACCTCATCATTTCCGTTTCTTCCTGTATTTCGTCACGGCACGACTGTATTACCGTGTCCAGTTCCGTCTTGATTATTTCATGGCTTTCTTGGCATTTTTCTAGCGTTACTGTTACCTCAGTGTCCAGTTGATAGATTTTATTCACTTCTGTTAAAATCTCCGTTTTGTTTTGTTGTTTTTCCAACTTGTCAATATCTTGTTTAATTTCGTTTTTGTTTTCGTCGAATTTATTATTTATTTCTTTTCCCCATTTGGAAATTATGTTGTTGGTTTCTTTTAATTTATTAATTATGTTTTTCTCCAATTTGTTGTTGTTTTCTTCGATTTTCTTGAACCAGACGGCGAATAACTTCTCCATTTTTGATTCTTGCCCAATTGGTTCATCACTTTCTAACTGTTTTCCCCCGGACATTTTCAAGCTTGATTTATTTAATTTCCTTGTGAATTTAAAATTTAATTGTCCCCCTTTCTAAGCTTTGACCCTTTCAAATACACCACCTATATTTATTTTTCATAAAACCATTGGTTATGTGTGCAACTTACTGTTTCATATATTAAAATATCATACGGTATTAGAATTTTTGCTAATTTTCAATAAATCGGTTGAATTGATTTATTTAGGTTTACTGTATTTAAATGAGTCGTGCTAATTTATTTAAAATTGGTTTACTTCTAAATCCCTTGTATTTAAAATACTATTACGTTTTCATGAAAATTTGCTTTATTCTAACGTAATTAAAATTTTATTAAAATTTAACAGAAACCCTGTATTTGTGCCAATCATGTGCTATATTGCGAACAAATGTTTATTTCATTAAAATTTTCTATGAAAATAACTTTATTTTTACACACAAAAAAAATTTTTTTTAATCATTTTTTTTTTTAAATCCTGTTCTTTTTAGGTCAAATTTTTTTTAGAAGTCCCACGACTTGGGCGCCATTTTGCTAATTTCTTGGCGGACCAAGTTGATTTTAAGTTATGATGGTTAGAAACTAATTTTTTTTTTCTCTATGAAAATAAATTAACTTAGACCAAAAAAAAATTTTGATAATTATATGATTATGTATTTTTTTTTAAAGCCCCACGTTGGGCGCCATTTTGCTATGGTATTCTACTTTACTTTATGGGTAGCATATACCTGCAAAAATTTATTATAGAGCTGAGAACATACGTCCTAATCATCAGGTTGGGTTCCTTATAATTACAGCTAGCTTCTACTAATTAAAATTCACTAATATGTGTTATTTAAATTCATTTATTGATTTTCACTTGATCAAAATTACTATCGCTTTGCACAGATGGCTATATAACAATTTTGCTGATTAAATATCAACCAAAAACAATACTTCCGTTAATTACAATCTGTTATACATTCCATTTAATTTATTACACAAATTTTACGGTGTCTATTTGACACACATTAAACACAAACAGAAACGTTTAAAGCATTCAATACATAAACATAACTTGAAAAAT
This sequence comes from Tillus elongatus, assembly GCA_964006375.1. Taxonomy (NCBI): domain Eukaryota; kingdom Metazoa; phylum Arthropoda; class Insecta; order Coleoptera; family Cleridae; genus Tillus; species Tillus elongatus. The sequence continues at coordinate 77,365,562 of OZ023267.1, forward strand.
CCTATTAAAACATTTAACTGTGCCGATATGACACTTGTTAAATACAAAGAGATATTTTAACATATTCTTTACACAAATACAACTTGAAAAATCCTATTAAAAAAACATTCTGGTAACATTATAACTAATTACACAATTAATTAAACATGGATACTACATAATCAATATACATCGATAATTCTACAAAACGGTCTCTTTCCGTTTATCTCAAACAAAATTTTTGTTTTTGAAATTTATTAGCACAAAAATATTTGATTGTTGTTGTAAAAATGGTGAAATTCCACCCGCACTGGTCAATTTAAGAAAAGGTAACACTTACTGACATATTTTCCATTGGAATATTTATTGTTCTTCCATTAATACGGACCTTGATTAATTATTATTATCTTTCTCATTTGTCCATGCCATTGATTATTAACGGATTTACTTCGTTAACATATTGATATATATTTATTCCATAGTCGTAGCACTCTGGAGGTGTTTTATACCCTCACTTCGATGCACTCTGGAATCTTAGTTATGACGATGATCACCTGGTCTGGTAAAGTGATACAGATGATTTCACTGGATGGAAAAGACAAGACAAGCCCGGACTCTCTCGGACCGTTGCTTTTATTAACTCTCCTACAGGTGAAAAAACGCTATTGTTCGTCACACACCTGTGTTTAAGTTTTCCGTCAAACCTTTAACGTCTTTTTACGTTTTTTTCTGACGCGCACATCACCTTAATATTCTACAAACCTTTGTTTTTTATAAATGACCTCCGCTCTTTCACTATGGTGAGTCTTTAGCTAGCTTGGTCATATCTAATTTTTTTTATACAATAAAATCAACAGAACTACACAATTATATTATCTACAATCTCATTCTCCCTACAAAACTGAAGCATTGTTCTTGGTTTCTTTGTGGATATTTCTAGAATATATAATTTTTTTATTACTCGAATGTAACTTAACATCGAGGGTTGCTACATGGGTCACTGACATTCATGTCGGGCGTTGACATCTCCTGCCAAAACTCTTTCATTGCTACATTAGGGTGTATACACTTATTTTATATATACTAGTATGCATAAATTTCCCGTTTTCCTATTAAAATTTCGTAATATTTCCTATCATTTGCTATCTATAGCAATATATATATATATATATATATATATATATATATATATATATATATATATATATATATATATATATATATATATATATATATATATATATATATATATATATATATATATATAGGATGGTCCAACAGTGCCTTCAAGTTGAATAGCTCGTTTATTATTCGATAATAGAAAAACTTGGAACAAAACTTGCGGGTTCTAACGTTAGCTACAAACTAAAATTATTTTTGCATATAAATGGTATTGTTTAAGTTAGATACAATCCAAACTTCACTTTTTTTAAATGGTACACTCTCTATATTGTTTTGTTTTTGAATTCCTCTTGTTTTGCCATTTTATCCAGTGTATAGTTGTTGGGGTCTGTACATAGTCGTTTAAAAGTTACGGCCACTTTTCTAAAAATCACAGGCACATTTGACTGTTCTTCTTCAGTTTACATTTTTTCCCGCACAAAAATTTTAAGTTTAATATTTGCAATACTGTTTTCTTACTCAATGATGTAGAGTACACTCAAAATGGACATGCAAATGATATTACCCTTTATGTGTACCGTCAAGAGTCTTGTGGTGTTTCTGAGCTGTCCTCTGCTAAGATTTAGCAGCTCCACAGCTCTCTTTAAATTGGATTTCTCAATTACTGACTTCCCATGTGTGAGCCCTGGTCTGCCCAGTACACCTGATGTTCGTTTCTGATCCAGGACTTAATGGACCCCTTGGCAAAGCTGTTTGTCACGCCTAGAAACTGTTCTGGTACCATATGTGTATGTATGAGGAAATATTTTTCTGTGATCACTGTCGTATAATTTATCATATTAGCTATAACAGAAGCATTTGTAAGTTAGAAAATATTTTGAAACAGGTAGAAAAGTAAAACATTGGTACTAATTATGAAGAAACACTATAATCGGACTTCTAGTATTTTGTCATTTAATGCCTTTCAAAATTGAAACAGTTTTATTAAGCTTTGGGTTATATTCAGAGATATGATATATAGCGGTAAATCATTGCTAGCCATTGTATACTTTGCAAAGTAGATTTAATTTCTATGTAATCATGGTTATCTGTGTAATCAGATATGTTAGAAGAGAAGCATTTATAAATTACTGCAAATACAATTGGTTTTATAACATATGCTATAAAGGAATGCAAAAGTAAGTTCGGAAAAGGAAATTGGATTTCATCAGTAAATGTAAACATATTTTAAAAGACAGAGGTAAACAAACTAGAGAAATGTTTCACTTCGAACTCCACAGAAACGATTTGTTTGAGATGGAATAGAAGATATCAATGAAGAAAATAGTTTGAACTAGGTAGAAAAACAAAATATTTGAGGTAATTATGGAACAAAAATATAACCTGATTTCTAGTGTTTTATCGATTAACACTTTTCAAAGTGTGAACATCTTATTAACTTTGAGTTACATTCAGAGACATTCCTCATAGCGCAAAATAATTTCCAGCCATTGCATACTTTGTGACCGCCCAAATTGTTTATATAATCCCTCTCGGCTATAACCTACCTATTAAACTTCAAACACAACCAACGTTATAATCTATTGGAAATATAAACTTACCGGTATTCTAGGTGGCCGGCAGCCTTTAGACAGTGGAGACGGCCGTGGGTTCCTTAAACACGATGTTAAGATAAAGGGGGCGCCACTTGATTGTTTTACACCCAGTACCGGATATTAAAGTAAGATGTTATCACACAATACCTCTCCTTAATCACCTGCAATCCAACTATAATCAAGAACTCGCTGAACTGCACTGGTAGCTGTACCTAAAACCAACCTGGGAGATACGTCGGACGTCAAACCCGTGACAAAAACTCTGCAGGACTGGATATTAAAATGTTGTAACTTACATTAACCTAAAAGAGGAAAGTACCCGTGGGTGCATGTAAGTGGCATAAATATGCAACCATTAGATCCTCCTAAATAATATATGACACATACACATAAACTTATGCTCGCTTGTCCGATATGCCAGGGCTAATATAGCAGCAAATACACACTAGTTAAAACAGTATCACTGATTCGGGGATGAGAGAGTAAATGCAGACTAAATATAACACAAAGTACAAAAAAGAAATATAATAACATTCTGGTGTATTAAAAACACAATCAGATACTATAATAGGTCACACAATGAGTCAACGATGAATATATACACCTTCAAATATTAGGGCAAGCAAATTGAGAGTCATCTAAGCTACCGTAACCAATCTGGTTAACAAAATATCCTACGCTGTAACTAATTGTATGGTTTCCAGTTATAAAAAACTACTATCAATTATATGGATATCAATGACAAGACAAGCTGTATAATTAGTTAGCAAAAAGTATCACTACATTAAAATCAAGAAGCTACTACAAAACGTGTATATGTGTAGTTCACATACGCTTTTAAAATATCAGTATTAAGATCCTATATCTAGCTCAAATAATATTATCACTCTGTATAGTATGTGAAGCAAGCTGTACACCTTGGTAAAAATATCCTAATAATTACTGAGTCAGCTACGCAAAATTCCGACCAATTATATCAATGTAAGCTTCAGACAGCTCAAATAATAAACATGAAGCATTGCAAACTCTCAAGATACCTTTATCTGTCTGTTAGTAGCAACGTAATATACTAATCACCCTAATGACCAGTCAAAAGGAAGCTATTATATTCATAAATGCCGTTAAACGGGTCAAAAGTAATATGTCTTTTATAAGCATACAGGCTACAACTTATCTGAACCATAAACTCTATATCCTGCCTTGGATCTCTCGGTTGACATTCGACTGTCTGGAAGTACAACTATGACAATCGATTACCACTACGACCTGCAAATGAATCCAAAGATGGTCTCCTTACCATAACATGCTTGTGACTCTGTACCATACGTAATTGGACCATTAATTTAAAACCAGAAACAATGAAATACACACCATAACACATCCAGAGGCTACCCAACAATAGAAATTGCCTCTATTTACACAACACTAGATATTGCCAAACACCAGGCCCCTTTAGGTGAAAGCAACGTCTTCAATTGCCTAACACTACATCCATGTAAAATGCGAAACATCGGATATAGAGATATAAAAAAATAAATTCGCAAGTCTACATTACCTCTTGTTGAGGGTTATCGTGCCTCGATTTAATTAGACACTACTGATGTCGAGTGAGTCCTGTATAGGTTACCTGTTAACTCAACCTATTGTAGTCCAGCAAAGCGGCTATTCCATGCAATCTATGTAGGATATCTCTCAATTTCTTACAGTTATCTCAATTATGCGAATAAAAGCAAAGAAAATTCACTAAAAGGAATTTTCTTGTACGGCAACAGGTTGAATTTTAAACATCGCAAGTGACAAGTGACAGCATGATCGTACCTTGTTGCCAGACATCAATTGAACGTGATTCTTACAATTCTATCTACGGACCTCGAGCCTATGCAACCAACCACATATCAACGAATACCATGCCGTTCGAAACTCTCCCAGCATGCGTATACTATTCCAGCCCAGGCCACTAACAGATACGGATTTGGTAATTCAAAATGTTTGGTTATTGTACCGCGATTATTGTTTGAATTATGTCATTAATAATTTTAAAAAAATATGTTAGGTCCATATGTTTTCATACTAACATAATTTTTATTATATCTGACAACCCTGCTTATTTATATTTAACTACCGTTGTCTGGCTTCGAGGATTTTACATTTTTCGGGTCTAAAGTAATAAAAAACACATTAATACTCTAACTATCCTTGTCAACGTTGAATGTGCGAAATGCCTATGCAATTCAAACTGATGTCGTAGATTATTTATTTCTTACACATTATTTATTCCTTACACATTTTTTCATTTTCGAACAACTTCTTTCCTCGTGGACCATTTAAGTTGAAATTTGGTTACCAACTTTATTTTGACATCTCCCTTATATGTGCAAATTTTCATTTGATTCACTGCAGTACTTCAAACAAAAAAAATATTGCGTTTTAAAAATTTCCTTTACATTTTTTATACAAAAAATTAAACCTACGGTGCTCATCTTCGAACTCATCCAAGCCATTAACAAAATCAAGGTAATCTCCAAATTTAGTGAAGATCGGTCAAGTATTTTTTGAGTTATCAGTTGGATACATATATATATATATATATATATATATATATATATATATATATATATATATATATATATATATATATATATATATAAGCATATAAAAATCAAAACCGACCTTGGATATGGGTTCTAGAGGACCAAATTCGCGCTCATTTGAAGAAAATTTTCAAAAGTCTCACCATCGATACCTCTCTATTAGTGAATTTTCTTAATGAAAATTCACTAATATACAGACCGTCAAAAGTCCTCTGATGTTTTAGAAAAGTGGCCATAACTTTTGAACGACTCTGTATAAACCACAACAACTATGCACTGAATGAATCGGCAAAACAAGAGGAATTCAAAAATGATATTGCATATTTATCATTTTTGAATTCCTCTTGTTTTGCCGATGTGTGTACCATATAAAAAAAGTGAAGTTTGAGTTGATATAACTTATGCAACAACATGTATATGCAAACATAATTTTAGTTTGTAGACAACGTTAGTACCTGCAACTTTTGTCCATTTTTTTTTCATTATTGAATAATAAAGGGGGTATTGAACTTGAACACACAGATGGACTAACCTGCATAGATAGTGTTATTTAAGGGTAATTGTGACCAAAAACTGAGGGATTAGAACTTAAAAATATCACTTTGTATTAAATATTTCGAAATTGAATGAAACCATCTTCAGTACTAAAAATGTTTAAATGGTTACTAGAACACTCCTAACAACACTATAAGCAAAAAAATTACGATAGTGCGGCTAACCGAAGTCTACCAAAGGATAATAAATTGGAAAAAGAATGCAAAACTGTCCCAGTAAAAAGCCCAGAAGACATTATTTGTCCTGAGCTTAAATAACTGCTAAACAATTGAACGCAAAGAACGGTCGGAGCTAACATCAGAAACATAAAAATCCAAATTGTGGTCAAAAACACTTAAAATATCATTAAAAACTCCAAACAATTTTTGGGCAAGCTTATAGCTACACAATCCTGCGAAACATAGCCATGGAGATCAGACATCCGAATTCTGAATGCACAATATACATTAAATTAAATTTTCTGTTCCTTAACTTATTACTTTCTGAGTGTTCAACCAACAGAATTATCTAAAATTTAGGCACCTCCAGACTTGTCAAACATAAGTACATAGCTACTTAAATTTCAAACATCAAATTTTGAATTCATCGTGTCGTTTGTATTTGTATATTGTGATCAATATATATATATATATATATATATATATATATATATATATATATATATATATATATATATATATATATATATATATATATATATATATATATATATATATATATATATATATATATATATATATATATATATATATATATATATATATATATATATATATATATATATATCTGTCGATTTAGGCACATCTGTAACCCAAAAATTCTAAGCTTCAATTCCTTAATTTAAATCGCGTGTTCACAACTTGAGTGCAGAAAAGGAAAAAATCTACTTTTTTAGAGAGTCCTGTGTAAACGCTACTGTCTGTCTTGCAAATATTAAATTGCCAATGGATTATCATAATAAATACGGAAATATCGAAAAACTCAGCCTGGGGGTTTTACACACATACATATGTCACGAAGTTTTAAAAATAAGTCGATTCACAATTTTTGCTTCTAATTTGTAGGAAATAATGCATCGTACCTAATTTAAATCAATTCAATTCAAATAACTCGATAAAATTTATTTAATTCTTACTTTTATAGGTCAATACCATAAAACAAAGGAAGATAACAAAAGGAGTATTGAGTAAAATGAAGAATTTTAAATTGTACCGATTTCAATTAAACCACCCTGTGCCGCAATACATTTTTCCAGTCTCTTCCAACAGTAGCCAGTAACTTTTCGTGGTACTTACGGTGTAATAGATATACACGCGTCACGAATTCCATATTTTAAATCCATCCCATTGTTTAAACGATCTCGACAAACTTTTAGATAAATAAATAGATAAATCTTACCGGAAATTTCGTTTACAACCATTTCCTTACTATTCTTGCATTATGCATAGAAGCCCCATCCAACTGAAAAGTCTTATAGGCATATCTTCTAAAACGTCCCATAATTCGTTGTTTAAAGAGTTAAGGGAATTTTCCTCAAAAAAGAAGGGTGTTATTATTTTATTGTCGAATAAATGTATGCCACACCAGACATTAATTTTGAAAGAGCATTGCCTCTTACAATTTATTATCCAATTTGGATTTTGATCGGACCAATACCTTGAATTTTGGGAAGACATCACTCCGTTAGTTATGAGTTGCGTCATAGCTAAACATTATTTTAGACAAGAAAGTTATATCGGTTTAATAGTTTCCTTGGCACCATAATAAACATTACATTCAAACATCTTCATCGCCATTTTCCAAGGTATGCAATAATTTGGGCTTATAGGCATTTTGCTTGTTTCGCTTGAGACACCTCCAAACTTTAGTTAATTTCATGTTAAGATTTCTTGCTAGTTGTCTTACACTGTTCTTCGCATTTCCTTGGAGTTCGTTCATAATAACATTGTCTGCACCATTATTCACACTTCTGGTGCGCTTTGTTAAAGCAATACTCCCAGTTCTATCAAAATCCATATTTACTTTTGCAACTGTCTGAAAAGTGACGGGTTCAATATAATGATCACTTTCGTTAAATTCTGCCACAGTCTCTCGATGTCTTATGGTTATCGCACACAAGTCGAATTAATTCTATTTTTTGACTGATCGTGGAAATTCTGACCCTATTTGTGTCTATTTCACCACGCATTGCGTGTACAACGACTTTTCAAATTTTATAAACTGCCAACTGTCAAACTATAGACGTTTTCTTTATTACAATGTAAATATTGATGAAGATAGACCCTACCTTGGAAAATTGCAACGAAGAGGTTAGAAGTATTCATTATAGTGCCAAGAAAAACAGTTAACCAACCGAACTTTCTTCTTTAGCGATGAAGTTGTGAACCTACTTTCAGAATTAATGGAGTGGTCTTTCTTCTAAATTTGAGATGCTGTCGGATCAAAGTCCAAATTGAGTAATACGTTGCAAAAGGGTGTGTTTCCGTATTTATTATAAACACTCCGTATAAGATATTCCGATGATATTGCGTGACTTTATACACTAATTGACTCTTCATTAATTGGGAATCTAATAGTTGCAAGACACTCAGTAGCGTTTACACAGGACATTCTCAAAAAAGTAGATTTCTTTATTTTTTTTTGTGGACACTCGGTATAAGTATATATATATATATATATATATATATATATATATATATATATATATATATATATATATATATATATTCAATGTGTTATCCATCAAACACACTGTATTATCTTTTATCATTCGTTTAAAAGTATTTTGATATGCAGCAATTAATTTCTTTTCACATTTCGTTTATTTTTTTTATTTTAACCAAAAATTTATCGTATATTTTTAAACACCTGTTTCATGAATTCCCACAATATCAATCGATAACAACTGTATACACTTTCCTGCCTGTGACTTAATAATATCTCACAAACGCAACGCACGTTTTTCTTCGTTAACAGTATTTAGGGGCAATATGCCGAGCTATCTTGAATAATTAATTAGATATGCTCTACGCTAAGAAGAACCTACACTATAGACGACCTACACTATGGAATACGTATACTATAGAACCACTACGCTATGGAATATCTATATTAGGAACCACCTACGCTATGGATCACCTACGATATGGATAATCTGCATTGGGAAAGCTACCTACACTATGAAACACCTGTCGTAAGAACCACCTGTATTTGTATTACCTGCACATAACACCTTCCATGTGTAATAGTACAACTCTAACTTTTCTTTGAGATATTGTAGCCTATATGCAGGAAAAAAAAACATCAGAAGTTAAGTCACTGTGATAATCTCATAATTCAATATTATTACTATGTATTTTACTCTTGAAATGACTGACACGATTTGCTTTATAAATTCTTCATTTTACATATTTTGTGTTAATAAATTCTTTGAATTTTGACGCCTGATATTTTCTTTTCTCAAAACAAGGTTGTGGTGATTCTGAGTTATGATTTTGGTTAGCTGAGGCGCCTATAACGCCCAACTCTTAGATTGATTATCACAGCGGAGCTGTGCGTAATATGTTAGTGTTACAAACTTTCTTACAATATATATATATATATATATATATATATATATATATATATATATATATATATATATATATATATATATATATATATATATAACTTTTTGTTAAATGACGTTATTAGAAAGGTGCAATAGGAGTGTCAGGCGGTTTATGCAAGATTTATTTTTCTGAATACTGGTTTACCCTATTTTCTATTACTCAGTACATCATATTACACATGTTGGGTGAAAGTGAAGCAAAATACGACTCAAAAGTCCGCTTTCAGCAAGTACGTTCTGGTCCAACATTTTCATTAATCTCATTTCCTTTAAAAAAAATTGTAGTTTGACAACTAATAAGGGTTGGAAAAGGTAAATAAAGAACCCTTATGTAGCTCGATGATCAAAGTTTAGATAGCTATTGAAATAAATGAATAAATACCTCACCATTTTGATATTTACCAAGTTGTCAGAGTTTCGAGTCATTTCACATTAATTCGGCGACCATGCCTTTGTAGTAAAATATTATATCATATATTTTAGTACAAAATTTACCAGGAATGTTTCAGTAATTTTCTTCTACTTAGCCTAAAACAATTTGTATTGGGTGCATAAGATTCAAGTTTTTTTGATTATCATACAGAAATATTCAGCCGTTTGTCGTTCTTTGACTTCCAAAACAAACAGGATTTTTGTAAGAGCCATATTCCAGTTTAATAGCAGGCCAAAATCCAAAATTTATTTTCTTACTCGTAGTATAGTCTCTGTTTAGGCTACCAGATTTCACCAGAGTATAAAAAAACTTTATTTGTGTTATTTTGACGCAAGCTGATGCGGCTGATAAGTCACTACCAATGGTTAGGTTGATAACGGCGTGATTAAATTAACAATAAAAATATATACTGTTACAACATCTTGCTTTTTTAAGTTTTCATGAACTACTCATCCAAGATATAAAAGAACCAACTCGGTAAAAGTAATTGGACGAACTTTAAAATGAGGTATCACTCCACCCCCACCCTGTTTATTACCTTCAGATGAGATAAGTATGCCACATTACTGTCACACTTGTGAGGTTATAATATTACATACCAAGGCAGATATATTAACGTGGGAACTTTTAAAATTGACAGCCTGTATATATAATTTAATCAAACTGATAATCACATTTAATTTTAATAAGTAGTAAGAGATAGGAACCAAAATGAAACGCATGTCAAACTAATTATAGGATCAGTTTTGTATAAATTATTTCACCGTGGAGAATTGTTATTTCGCTATCTACTATCTGTGAAATTGGCTTCCAATTCTCGTTTCACAGAAAATCAGCTAATTTTCTCTTTAGCAACCTTGACCTTATTATTTCCCCCTATTTAAGTTGGATTCTCGTGTCAAACTTGTTCGCCTGCATAACAAACATTGCTAAAACATAATAATCAATATTTGCTATTACAGCCATTAAAAGGAATTTTGGTTGTATTTGTACGTCAGTCATTGTTTGAGTTGGTTCATAATGTAGTTTTTTTATAGTTTGTTCTGAGTGTTACATGGTTGGATTAAAATTGTAGTAATGCGCAGAAAATACAAACTATGTTTAGGAAGGTCTTAAAATGTAGCGATTTAATCTACTGTCAGATATTTCTGCAACCGTGACTAATCGTCGTCGTCAAAGAAGAATTTATCGATATGAAACAAAACTGCGTCAAATTTATTTTACAATGATTGTGTATCTTTGAATTAATATGTTGAATATTTTGGCCGCGTATAGGCTTTAGTAGAGTATAGTACAAAGCGACATGTAAGACAGGAGTCGCCATCTCGTTGCAAACCAAGTAGTATGCTGTCACGACAGCTCCAAATAACACAAAATGTTATAAAATAGAGACTATGTACAACCAACTAACAATTTTGAAAATTGTCAGCCCTGGTCCATTTCTCCCCTAATATAGGGACAATGCATGTAAGGCTAGATGTATTCTCACCACAATTAGAACCGTAGACCGGTTTCGCTCGAATTTGAGATCGTCAGTACGGTATACTAATTGCAGTGAGAACACACCTATAAAGTAATCCGGCTATCGTAGCCAGCCTCACAGCACAAAGTGAGATGTATGGCAGGAGTTGCCATCTTATTGCGGTACCAAGTAGTATGTTGTCACGACAGCTCCAAATAACACAAAATGTTATAAAATAGAGACTATGTACAACCAACTAACAATTTTGTAAATTGTCAGCCCTGGCCCATTTCTTCCCTAATATAGGGACAATGTATGTAAGGCTAGATGTATTCTCACCACAATTAGAACCGTAGATCGGTTTCACTCTAATTAGAGCTCGTCAGTACGGTATGGTAAGATTGTCAAATGCTTTAAACTTTTCGTCGAAAAAAAAGGAAGGTAACACTTGGCAAAAACACAACTTTACCTGCGTTTGTTGGACTGAAAAGCTACTGGTTTATATACCTCAAATAATTCATAAACGGAAAGTTCCAGACACTGCTTGTTCTCTCTTAAAAATTAAATGCACAAATAAAACGAGACCAAGCACACTGGCTTGAAGAATATCTAATGATATTTCTTTTATTTCTGAAACTTCTGCTTTACATTCGATATTCTATACTTTGTCACACCGGCCACTCGTAAACCCTATATACGCAACTCCTTCACGTATCCTAGTATATATCAACAGTTTGATAAGCTCTTTTGGGGTCTAAAGACACTGTATAAGGTCTAAAAATGTGGTTGCCATTCATACTATTCGTTTATTCATTTAATACACATTTAAAAAGAGCCCTACAATTATACTTTGTCCGAAATCTAGATTGATGTTTCAACGAATTATTAGTATTTTAAATTACTGTTCAAAATATTGAGTGGAATCCAACAGACGAAATGATCATGACAGCTGATAGACGTTTTGGACCATAAAGTCTGAAAATGAGGGACCACAATTATGTTTTCTCACGAGCATAAACACAATCAGTAAATTTCATTGTAGATTCATGATTGCCATAATTAACGCTTCCATACTATAGTTTCTGTCAAGAGAATTAGCTGGTATATTTTATAATTACAAACTAATCGGTAAGGGTGCAAATAAAAAGGAGATAACTATTAAAGGATATGAGTGGGAGATTTCTTTGTGTAATATTATATGATCCAAGCCCTCTGTCGTATTTAATACATTCTTCTAAGCGATGGACAAAATTAGACATGCGTGTAATAAGTAACTCTTACGGAATCGCCCGAATTCCTGCTCCAACGTTTCTTTTAAGCTTACTAGTTGTTCTCTGTTTCCAAATATAATTTTTTTCAGTATTCTATAGAGAAAAATCTGGAGCATTGGTGGCTCGCGGTGTTGATGGTCAGTTCAAGTCCCCAATGTGAGAAATTAGACGATGTGGTAACGCTTCGCGCAAAGTTCGGATAGAGATTATACCTGTACAGCTCGTTGCCACACCTTGCTGGAACTAATAATTACCTTGATATCCCCTAATTTACAGCATGAAAAGTTTTGAAGCATTTGTAAATATCTGTCGTCTGTTGCAGTTACCGTTTGGCTATTCTCTAAAAAATTACGGCCTGATTATCGTTGATGACAAATGCGCACACTAAACCGCGATCTTTGCAGAATATAAAGGTTTTTTGTCGATTCCGCAAGTATTTTCAGTCCCCCAGTACCGACAATTTTACTTATTTAATTATCGAGTGTGATCAAAATAAGCCTTGTCACTCATGAAAAAGCGGTGTTCTAAATGTGGAATATCCTTTCTGAGTCGTATAAATTGTTGTCAAAAATCAATTCGGTGCTGCTTATCTTGATCTGTCAATTTTTAAACGATTGGAATTAAATTTTTGTTTCTTAACAATCGTCTACTCCTTTCTGATAAATGTTATGCTGATCCATGCATTACAACAGATCGCTTAGGGCAGCAGAGAAATACCTGCATTACTCTTTCTTCATTTTCCGGAGCACACGCAGATCGAGGCTTTTCTGCCGGATTCCCATTAAAAACTCACCCCCTATTTTGTCATTTTCGAACCCAACTTTAAATAGTAGTACGAGTAGGAACATTGCGAACAGTAAATATATAATACCAATATATAAAACAAACCGGCCAAGTGTTAATTTTATCTACTGCCAATAATTTTTATTGCTACAAACTTCGTTGACTAAGAAAATAATAAATTTTATTGACTAGGAAAATGATGTAATAATGTACTGATAAATCTTATAAAGAAAATATATAAGTTGTAAAACGTGTAACACATTACAAGATTAGACAAAAAAAAATTGTAAAAACTGCTCACAGGCCTTCACCCATTCTGTCTGAGGACGACGAGAAGCTCCTTGTCAAATGGATAACTGAGTGCCAGGGGAAAGGATTTTCTGATCAGTTAGGGCATAGTAACCTTTTTACGAATAACTGGTTGGAATAGCAAGACATGCAATCGTCGCGGAATGTACATCCGCGTTAATAACGGCAGCAGGTTTGACAAAATCAAAGACTACCTCCGTGAGAAGCGCCAACCGGACATCCCAGAGAATACCTCACGTATACGTATAATGGAGACGAAACCAACTTCCAAATATTATGCCCTAAATTAAAAACTGTGTTGGCACCCAGAGGATACAAGAATGGATATGAAGTAGATCGTGGGCAAGCCAAGTTGAATTTAACCGTTATGTTTAAATTTTCAGCCAAAGGTGACGTCACCACACCCATTATCATTTTTCCACGTAAGAGAATGACTCCAAATTTTTTTAACTTTGTGCCTAAACTTTGGGGAATTGTATTAGTATTGTAATAGTATATAGTCCCCTGTGGGTCGGGGACTAACTAAAAAATAGGCGCAAGGTAACTGCTGCCTGTCGTACGAGGCGACTAATCGAAGTCAAGCAGGTAGTAGTGGACTTTTCCTTTACGTGTTAGTAAAGGATTTCTTCACGTCCGAGAAGGTATCATCCCTTACATCAAGGGGCCGGTGAAGTCCCAACGGACGCTTCCGGTTCTGGTGTATGAGTCGGTCTCCCTTATAAACAAAAATGATGATGGTTCTCCACGAACAAAAGATTCCGGAGATAAAATACCCCTTCATTCGGATCTCCGGGGGAGGGGTGTACAGGGCGCGCCGGGATGAAGATTTAGCAAACCTTCTCGAATATATGTGGCCTAAATTTTAACCTGAACTCCGTCCACCATTTCCTCCAGGCTAATAAGCCCCAACTTCTCTTCCTCACCGAAACCCAAATCAGTGCCAAAACAGCCACTAATCACCTTAATTTCCCGGGGTATGAGCTCCTTACTTCCTTTAGATTGCATGGAGGCGTGTGCGCATACGTCCGTAGCAATCTACCCTGCACCAGACTCCCCAATTTAGAAGCTGGAAGAAAATACATACTTTGCATGAAACGCTCTCTCTCTCAGGGCTGCAATTAAATTCATCTGTTGCATTTACCGGTCACCTTCTGACAACAACTTTGTCTAGCTCTTCGACTACCTTTCTGAAAAAACTGACCATCTGATTTCTAAATATCCTTCCTCCGAGGTCACTATTCTTGGTGACTTCAATGTCCATAATAAGGAATGGCTAGGATCTTCAAAAACTGATCCACAAGAGAGAGCAGCGGAGGCCCTTGCAGTCAGCAATTCTTTAGCCAATATGGTTCAGCAACCTACTTACTTCCTTCGCATCCCAACACACAGCTCAAATCCCTTGGATCGCCTTCTTACTACATAACCTGAATGCTATAAGATATCAGTCACCGCTCCCCTTGGTCGCTCAGACCACGGCATGGTCACAGCTTCATGTGCAATGCAACCCGAGGTCACACAGACGTCACACCCACGTACCGTTTGGCACTACAACTCCGCGAACTGGGACTAAATGCGGGATTACTTTTCCTCGTTTCCACGGGCGTCTGCCTGCTTCCTTCATCCTGACCCCTCTGATATCTCACAAAACGTCACCGAAAGTATCCAAGCTTTCATGGAATTATTTATTCCACGTACACAGAAAACCTCGTTAGCCACTCAAAATCCCTGGTTCTCTACATCAAGGCCAGACTTGAAAAGGTCAAAGCTCACAAAATGCTTCGACACCACCCCAGTCAAGAAAACCGTCAAGCATTTATTGATGCAAGAAACCGCTATGTACGTATTCTTTCTGAGGCAAAAAAAATCGTTTAATAACCACATCAAAAACAAAGTCCTCTCAAGCTACAACGACAGCAAACCCCTCTGGGCTCTTGCTAAATCTATTGGGAATAATTTCTGCAAGAGTACGATCCCACCTCTTGTTTCAGGGGATGAAATTGTTTCTACCGCCCTGGGCAAGACTGAACTTTTTACCTCGTTGTTCACCGACAATTATATTCTCAACCCACCTTCAAATGTTCAACCACCAACAGTCTCCAACGTCGCGCATAAAATGACGGACATCATTTTCAAAACTAAAAAGGTGCGAAAGATGCTCTCTTCTCTTAATACCAGGAAAGTCTCTGGCCTTGACGAGATCCCAGCAATTGTTCTCAAAAAATGCGCACCATAACTTGCTCCTGTCCTGACTCATCTGTTTCAGACATCTTACAATAGAGGCATATTCCCTAGTAACTGGAAAACTGCTCGAGTACAACCCGTCCCCAAGACAGGATATTATGCGCTTCCTAGCAACTACAGGCCTATTTATCTCCTTTCAGTCGACTCTGAAGTGATGGAAAAGTACGTAAACACCGAATTACTAAAATTTCTGGAAAAACACAGTCTAATCCACGATAGGTAGTATGGATTCCGTCAGCGTAGATCACCTGCCGACCTCCTTTCCTTTGTCACCCATTCTTGGAACAAGTCTATGGAACTACACGGTAAATCCCAGATTGTCGCTTTAGATATATCCAAAGCATTCGACCAGGTCTGGCACTCCGCGCTGCTAAATAAACTTCCGGGCTATGGCCTACCACCAAAACTCTGTACCTGGACAGCAAATCTCCTCTCCAACCGGAGCATTTCTGTTGTCGTGGATGGACATTCCTCTTAACTTTATTCAATTAATGAAGGAGTTCCTCAAGGTTCAGCTTTAGCCCCTACTTTGTTTCTTCTCCACATCAATGACCTCCTCTTTAGCACATCCAACCCAGTTCAGAGTTACGCGGACGACAGCACCCTCTACTCAAATATACAATATTCTAAGCCTGTCTCTTTAGCCCAATTATATGATGATTGCAGACTCATGGAGGGTCCTGTCTCCGTGGATCTCCAAAAAATATTAGACTGGGGAAGTAGAAATCTTGTAAAATTCAACCCCACCAAATCTCAGTCTTGCTTTCTATCTCATAAGAGATACACCAGCCCTAGACTCATCGTAATGAGCAACCAAGTTATACAAAGTAATAAGTCCTTTTCACTTCTTGGCATTTCTGTGGATCGAAATCTTAATTGGCACCAACATGTCACACCAATTGCAGAAGCGGCTGCTAAAAAATTAGGATTCCTCTTTCGGGCTCGCAAATACTTCCACCAGCTAATCTCTATACCTTATATACTTCACAAATAAGGCCAAACCTCGAATACTGCTCTCTCATCTGGGGTGCCGCTGCCGCTTCTACACTCGGTATCCTGGACTCCATTTAGAAGAGAGCTATACGTCTCATGGGTGACTCTACCCTCACCCAAAAGCTGCCATCCCTTGCCCGCCGACGTGCCCTTGGTGACCTCTCTCTCTCTCTTTTATAGATGCACATGCATCACATTAATAGAAAATCCACCACGCAGGCCTAGGGTCAGTATTTCTCATGGAGCCTATTTACGACTTTTTGCCCTTTCCCAGTCTAACGGTGACATACCATTCAGGTAGCCACATCACCAAGAGTCCGACGTCCGCCCCTTCTACGAGTCGTATACCACCCTGTATAGCACACGTTGTTAGATGCGACGTTTGTAGCGGCTGTCTATTAGCGTTCCCATTTTATTCCCTTGTCTAGCGGTTACGTAGCATTCAGGATAGCCAAATCATCAGCAGTCCGACGTCCGTCACTCCTGCTAATCATATACCACCCTGTATAGAACGCGTTGCTTGACTTCCTAATATCCAATGCGAAACTATAAACAGCGCTTTTCTATAACTAAACAATCCTTAAATGGGTAAAACGTAAACAGCTTTCCACTTTTACCAATAAAACATACGGTATGATGTGTTCCCCTGTCCAGCGGTTACGTATTATGCAGAATGGCAACATCATCAGCAGTCCGACGTCCGTCACTCGTGATAATCATATACCACCCTGTATAGCACACGTTGCTCGACTTCCTAATAGCCAATATGAAACTATAAACAGTACTTTACCTGTACTTAAACCACCCTTCAATGGGTAAAACGTGAGCAGCTTTTCACTTCCCCATATAAAACACACTGTATAAATTTTATTTCAGTATCAATAACTTAATCATTTGCACGAAACCTTATATTCTGCACCTACCTAACACGCTGTTGAAGTCAAGGTTCTAAAATCTCGATATAAACTAACTTTTTCGCAGGACAGCGTGATAAATATCTGAACACGTTCAAATTACCACAACCTTGTTCAGCTTATCCGCTCCAGTCCTTTCTTTTACTATATCAATAGTATCAAGCGAACAGAAACAGTTAACCAAAATCTCCCAAGAAACCCTTGACACGCGGCGTAACGCTAATAATCAGATCATTTTAAAATAAAAACCCAAAAATAAAAATCTCTACAACTAAACACACAATTCCTAAAATAAACCAACGCTTGGCCACATTGCCAAAGCGAAATGTCACCTAAATCTAACTTAATCTTAAATCATTGCCACTGCACAGTGTGGCTGGAGTCCAACGTCGAACACGTCTTCCAGTTGTATCACCAACAACCACGATTGGCTCTGTCAGCGAGCACTGCACCCCTACAGATCGGGAGCTAGCTTCCATACAGGGCATGACTACCTGTTGCCGGTCGTCTTCCCTTTCTATCTGATCTCGCTGTTTCTTAATACATGGACATCTTCGGGATAGCGTTCCTTGCTTCCCACGGCGATAACAAAATAAACTCGGTCGCCCTTTACCTTGCGATTTCAGGTGACCTGATTGGTCAGTTCGCCAACATACCTTGGGCTTATGTATAGGCTGAGTTTCTTCGACTATACTTTCGACAGCCTCTGGCTCTATCATACAATTTTGAATGGCAACCTTCTTTTTTGCACGCTGACTCTATCGATACTCTGTCATTTTTGCGAACCTATCCTGGATAGCTCTGTTAAGCAATTTCCCTTCGAATACATAGGCACTGAACTAAGCAGGTCTATGCTGGCGGTTTTCCAGGGTTCAGATTTCTGGAACAGTTTCTTTTGGGATACTCTGTAGCTTAGACCAATCACACAGCTTCTCACATATTTCGCAGCCTCGCGAAATATACCTGGCCAGTAATATCTCCTGGCCAACGAAGAAATTGTTTTTGCAATTCCAAAGTGCCCAGCTGCCGCAGCATTATGGTTCTCTTCTAAAATGCGTCCGCTCAGCTGATTTGGAATACACAGCTTCCAGGGATCGGACAACTTCCATGTATTGCAGTTACGTGGATTTGGAAAACAACGGTATAAGCTACCACTACGGATGCAGTAATCGGGATAGACATCTGGATGCGTTGACACTTCTTTGAATTTTTTGTTGTACCAGCTGTCGGTTTGCTTGCCTTCAGTATCACATTGCTCATTCTTGCTCGGTATCCTGGTTGGCGAACGAGATAGCGTATCGGTCACCTTAGCATATGCACCCTTCCGAGAACCCACACCCAGGTTGGCTAGTGGGGAGGAAATCTGGGCAGACGACGGAGACGACGGAACGCTTGCCTTGTGCCCACTACTCCCTATACCTTGCCTGTGCCTAATCTCTTCAAAAGCTCGGTAGTAAATACCTTTACGTTGTTCACTCAGTTCCTGTTGTCTCGGGCCCACATCTAACTAAGCTAGCGGTTTATACAATTCTTCCATACTTGCCACTTGACTGGATGTTCGTTGTGATTGGTCGATTCGGGCTTGGGTATCCAAATTATTGGTCATGATGGTGCCACTTCTCAAATCAGGTCATGAACTCCTAACACGTCCATTCCCAACACCATGTCTACAGGAAGAGTCGGCAAAACCATGCAAGTCGCTTGCACGAAACCAGAGTCAATACCCAGGCTCAACTAAAACACCTCCACAATCGGAATGGATGCTACATTCGCCACTCTAGTAGACAAATTATTTTCTTTACAGGATACCAATTCTATTCGTATGCGCCTGCGGTCACAGACTCGCCAATAAATGACCTTGTCGCACCGGTATCTATCAGGGTATTGAAGGGTCTTCCCTCTACCTTCACCAATAAAAAGGGCCTTGTATCAGAACAAACTTCCGCTCTAGCTTTCGAGTTATTGATCTTCGGGGACGCTAATGGGTTTGAGTTTACACTGCCCCCTCGAGTTTCCCGACTAGGAACATGGACAGTCTCTGGATAACATACCTTTCTTGCCACGCATGGTACAGCGCAGTCAGGAAATAGACTAGCATTGACCGCGGTAATGTCCTCTATCCCCGCACTTCCAGCATTCTGTGTTGCTATCTTGTTTTTCCGCGCTCGCAGATGCAGCCTGACTTGCCATCATTGGTTTATTTTCTAACTCTTTTAGAACCTCTTTGACGGACGTAGCCGACTCTACAAAAGCTTCCACAGTTGTGAAATCCTGCTGCCATAACATTTGCATGAATTCAGGCAACAAATTCCTATACAGCCATGGAAATTCCTGTTCTTCAGTCATCTTCCCATGTCGACGAATGAGGGTACGTATGTCTGTTATATATTGCAGTACACCGTCGTACTTGCGATGCGACCTGCTGTCCACCTTTGCTTCTAGGTTGATATAGTAATCACTGGGAAAATAAAACTTTCGAAAACTATTCACAAAGTCCTCACAGGTCAACCACGATGTCTTGTTATTCCGGTACCATAACAAGCACCTGCCTTCTAATAGCAGTGATAAGACAAGGAGCGAGTTTTCCGGAGTCACATTATACAGTGACCTCATTTCCCCACTCTCTTCATAAAGGTCTCCGGATCAGACCTACCATCAAAACGAATGATCCAGCCGGCTACATTTAGAATTTCAACAGCCGGTTTCGTCATGGTATTGGTAAACGTCGGGGGTTCTGTAATGTTAAGGGGTTCGGAGACGACCAACCCTCCTTTATAAATTGAACCAAGCGTCGCTTTTTCTCTTCGACTGTACCAGAGCACACCAGCCTAAACTTGGCTAGGTCAACGTCGACCTCGCCTTTCTTCAGCTTACGAACCCAGCTGATACGACATTCGAACGCGTCAGAGCCTAGGGACAGCTCTGCTTAATTGATTTCCCTGCTCCTTTCTCCTCAGTATCCATATAAGACTGGTAGTGTGTCAGTTGACACATTCCAGTATCCACTGCGACACCCAGTATATAATATACTACAATGTAGACACCGCACGAAACTCCAGCAATATATGAAGTTTTCCAGCCAAATATCCAGGCCACAGGACAACCCTTTCCTACAAAACACCTCAGTCCTCCTAAGCAGGATATATCAATCCAGGAACCAGGACTCCCAAGTCCCTAACCAACTAAAAACAGGACACCTATGTACATAGAACAACAGGACCCTTCTGTCTTCTGTCCATTATACAGGACTAGTCAACGTAAGACAGTATACATAAATCCAGGAACCAGGACTCCTAAGTCCCTAACCAACTAAACACGGGACACCTATGTCCATAAAACAACATGACACTTCCATCCAATATACAGGACTAACTAGTCCACTTACAGAACCTAGGAGTTTATTTATCCAAGACCTCACCCTGGTCCAGTCCTCCAAGACACCAACTCTTCTTAATTTATAGGATATATTTAATTCCTATCCCTACGGGACTCTATACCCAAGTCCATGCTCGGGCTGACATCTTTTTGTGAGGAACTTTGGCTAAGCAGACACTCGACGGATGTTGCCAATCTGTCCTTAGGGCGTGACCTTAAATACTCTAAATTATATTCCCTCGGGCGCCATATTTATTCCCTACAAATTGGACGAGTTTAGATCCCCGTGAGAACTTCCGCTAAGGCCCTCGTAGATCACCACAAGTCCCTGTTTCATAACAGCTCTGCCTTAGGGTAGCTTAGTGAGGAAAAACTATAGCAAGAGGTCAAAAGTTATTATTTCCCGCAGAGTCGCCGGGAGCTAAGGAGGCTTTAATTACTTACTCCCGGATAATTCCTGTTTTCCTATCGTACAGCGATGGAAGCAGAAATATGCTAAATAGGTAAATATCAATTAGGATATATACCTCAGCTAATTACAATCCATCATTCTAGCTTAACCACGTCTGCATCAGTGCATCTATCTAATAATGGTGCAGTAAAACACAACTAGTTTAATAAAAACTTCTAATAATACTAAATAGGTTTACAAGCAAAAGGTTAAATTCATAAAAATCAATGAGATACGAAAAACAAAAATTAGCTACAACCATGCGACTAAATGTAAGCTCTATCTCATGCCAGATAAGGTATCTCTGATAAGGCATTCTTTAACAATGAAAAATACACACGCCACGTTAATATTTTAGAACACAATAATATTCGACTAAAAATAATTTACGCGGAATTATTTTAACCAACAGCCTTTTACTTCCCCATATAAAACACACTATATAATTTTTATCTCAGTGTCAATAACTTAATCATTTG
The DNA here is from genome assembly GCA_964006375.1 of Tillus elongatus. Classification (NCBI taxonomy): domain Eukaryota; kingdom Metazoa; phylum Arthropoda; class Insecta; order Coleoptera; family Cleridae; genus Tillus; species Tillus elongatus. Next base: position 77,387,725 of record OZ023267.1, read on the forward strand.
CATGAAACCTTAAATTTTGCACCTACCTAACGCGCTGTTAAAGTCAATGTATTAAAATCTCGATATAAACTAACTTTATTGCAGGACAGCATGATAAATATCTGAACGCGTTCAAATTACCAGAACCTCGCTCAGCTTATCCCCTCCAGTCCTTTCTAATCGCTCGTATTATATCAATAGTATCAAGCGAACAGAAAAAGTTAACCAAAATCTCCCAAGAAACCCTTGATTCGCGTTGTAAACTAAAATGCACTATATGTTTCGTATGAGAGGCTGGAGGCTTCTGTCTCGAGCGCAGCGAACCTGGAGCGTCTCTCCCTTCGCGTCGAGCGCAGCGCTACCATGACACCCCGGAGTGCGCACAGCCTGTCTGCAATTACATGCTAATAAGATATACATACCGGCCCGTCTCTCGCCGACCGACAATTTTTATAATAGAGATCAATTTTCAAATGACTCGAATTTATTTTCTAACATTCGCTAATTAAATAGCCTAAATAAATTTGCGCTTCATTACAGTTTCACGGGAATTTTTAATTGTTCATTTATTGTTATTATTACAAAAAAAAATCAACGACGCTGCATTAAACACAACTACTTTTTTATATACTTTTTTATAGTGTTATTTATCGTAAGATATGGAAGAAATAAATGTAGAGGAGAAAAGGATGGAAGTAGTACGCAAGAAAATAATGGAGAAAATCAGAGCGAATGATAAACTGACAGAGAAAATGATAAAGGGAGGAAACGTAAGAAGTCAGCAAATGAGAAGTAATAGAATGATGCGTAAACGCAAAAGAGAGAAGTATGAAACCTAAATGGAAGAAAAATTAAGAGAAACGAATGGAAATTGAAGAATCTAAGAGGAGAACCAGATATAAAGATGAAATTGGAAAGTGCGCGGATAAGTAAAGATTTGGAAGAAATTTTTAAACAAAAATGGGACAGAATGGAGCGACAAATAAGACAGAGCATGGGAAATGAAAGAAACATACACCAAGTAACAAACGATACAGGAATAAAATTTGACGGACGCATAGAAAAATTACATCCAAAAATATTTATGACGAGCCTGCAAAATAAGCTTAACAATGTGTACTATCTACAAGATATGAGAGAGATTATTAAGCAAAGCTTAACAGGAAATGGTTTAATATGGTTTACGAGCAAAGAAGATGGAATAGGGGATATAGAAGAATTTAATAGTATTTTTTTGAACCGTTATTGGGGAGAAATGCAACAAGAAATCGTAAGGGAGAAGTTGGGGTTAAGGAGTCGCGGGCCAAAGGACTCCAGGGGGCAAGCTGAGGAAGTGGAAATAACAACATAAACTCCCGATGAAGCTTTCCCCAAGACCGTCATGCGCGGTAAAAATCCGCATCCTGCACGAGGTGACCCTGCTAATAACTAAACATGACGGATCTAGACAAGGAGGTCGAACTAAACTCCCCCAATCTACGGTGTCACGTGACCCGTGCCTATGGATGGATGGCACCAGGGCGATGGTGTCGTGAACGGAACCTCTGGAGTACCAGGCAACCCTCCAGAGTAACCCGCCTTGCACCACACAGGGGGTTCTGATGGTGTGGACAGTATTTCCCCCATTCTCGTGGGAACAACATGAAGATTATAAATACATATAAAACCAAAACCAATGAGGCTCGAGGAGTGGCTCCGGCTACAGACTTGAGCCTTGAGTCTATCCCGGAAACGGAGACGAGCCAGGGTGCGGCAGCGGACTCTGGAGGTCCCACGACCGGCGTAGATACGGGGGATCAGGGGGTAGCTTCGGCCAGAGACCTGTCCCCGACACCCAAGCTGGAGGCTGGGTCCCACCGGAGGGCGGCGAGCTCCGCGGACTCCGGGGGCCCCTCCACCAGTGAGGACTCTACTGTTAGAGTAGAGGGACTGCCCCGGCAGTCCAAGCGTCTTTCCGGGGCGCAAAGAAAGAAGCTCCGGAGGGCGCAAAAAATGGCGGCCGGGACCTGGACGGTCGAGAAACCTGTAAAGGCGCAAGAGGGGAGTGCGGGTCAGAAGAGGACGCGCTCGAACTCTAGCACGCCCACTACAGACAGACGTTCCAAAAGGGCCAGGGTGCCTGTAAAGGCGCAAGAGGAGAGTGCGAGTCGGAAGACGCCGCGCTCTGGCTCTAGCACGCCTACTACAGACAGACCTCCCAAAGGAACTAAGGCCGGAACACCGGCGCAGACTGGCTCTTACAGGGAGGCTGCGGAGGGCCTCGGGATGGCGGTGATTGACAGACGCCATCCTGAGGTCACGCTAGACCAGGGGAAGGCGGACCTGATCCAGGCTGCGGTGGTAGCTGCAGTGGACTCTCTTCAGGAAGGGGAGAGCCCGCCTCAGTTCCACCGGACGCGCCTGACGGGGGGCATCCTCTGGATAACCTGTGCCGGCCCGCAGTCGCGGGACTGGCTGCGGAAAACGATCGGGGGCCTCGGTCAGATTTGGGAGGGGGCGGACTTGACAGCCGTCGAGCCCAAGGAACTCCCAAAGAGACGCAAGGTCCTCGTACGGATCCCTGACACCGTCCCGCAGGAGACGGTGATCAGCAGACTTAAGATCCAGAACCCTGAACTGGGGACGCAACACTGGTCGGTTTTAAGCAGGAAGGCAGAGGAGAAAGGACAGACGCTCGCCTTCTCGATCGACCCGACATCTTACAGAGCCCTTGAAGGAACCTCCTTCAAGGCATTCTGGGGCATGGGAAGGGTTAGCTTCCGCCCACTGGGGAAGCAATTAAGGGTTAATGGGACTTAGGTTCCTTCAGGTCAACCTCCAACACAGTAGGGCAGCCACGGCCGGACTACTAATGGCTCTGAGGAACACGGATGTGGCCCTCATCCAGGAACCGTACTCCTACAAAGGAGAGATCAAGGGACTCGGCGGAGCTAATGGAAAGCTCATCTACAGCAAGTCCAGCGAGAATCCGAGGGCCTGCATTTTTGTCAGGGAAGGGATAGAGTTTCTCCCTCTAATGAATTTCTGTTCCAGGGACCTGGCAACGATCAAAATCCGATGTGGAGGAGCGGATGGGCTGAGGGACATTACTGTCGCGTCAGCCTATCTGCCAGGGGACAGCACGGACCCTCCTCCACCCAACGAATTGGAGCAGCTGATGGTGGGTAGCAGAGCAGGTGGATGGCAGACCATCATCGGCATGGATGCGAATGCGCACCATGAGTTGTGGGGTAGCTCGGACACAAACTCTAGGGGTGAGGCACTTTTACAATTCTTTATGAAATTTAATTTAGACATATTGAATAGAGGTAATAAACCGACATTCGTCACAACACGGCGTGAGGAAGTTTTAGACCTAACAGTTTCCACCCAGTTTCTGGGTGACTTTGTTAAAAGCTGGGCTGTGTCTGGGGAAGTGAGTAGCTCAGACCACAGATACATCCGGTTTGAAATCGCCAAAGTCGAAAGAGAAACGGTATGGTACCGGGACCCCCGCAAGGCGGACTGGGAAGCCTACAGGGCAGACCTAGCTGTGGAACTGCGGGGGGTTGAGAGGGCCATAAGGGATTCAATAGACCTCGAGATTGCAGCAGTCCAATTGCGAGACGCAATTACCTCGGCCTATAACGCCAACTGCCCCCTGAAAATGAGGGTGTCCACCAGGAACGTCCCATGGTGGAACGAGGACCTCAGGCAAAGGAGGACGCAGGTTCGTAAGCTGTTTAACGCGGCCAAAAGGTCGGGAGCATGGGATGAATATAGACAGGCCCTATCGACCTATAACAAAAGACTGAGGGACGCCAAGAAGGAGTCGTGGAGGAGGCACTGCGAAGAAGTGGAAAACACGTCCGAGAGTGCTCGACTACACAAGATCCTGTCTAAGGGCCCTCAGACTAACATAGGCTCCCTTAGAACACCCACGGGAGGCTTTACAAGCTCGGGGGAGGAAACTATGGAAATTTTACTCCAGACGCACTTCCCCGGCTGTAACATAATAAACCAATCACCTCCGGACTGGGAACACTCAGAAATAGAGGCGCCTTATAGGCGGGCATCTAGAGTAGACTGGACAGTCGCTAAAGAGGTGGTTACCTGGAGCAAAATCAGATGGGCCATTAACAGCTTTAAGCCATACAAATCGCCGGGATTTGATGGAATAATGCCCATCATGCTCCAACAGGGGATAGATATACTGGCGCCGGTGCTTACCCTCATTATGAGGGCCAGCCTGGCTCTGGGGTACATTCCGAGGGCATGGAGACTGGCCAGGGTTGTATTTATTCCTAAACCTGGGCGTCCAACAGACCAGACAAAGTCCCTGAGGCCAATAAGTCTCATGTCCTTCTTGCTGAAAACAGTGGAAAAACTGCTCGACCGGCACATTAGGGGCGGTGTACTGGAAGCATATCCTCTACACTGCGGACAATATGCATACAGAGCAGGATTCTCAACAGAAACAGCACTGCACCAACTGGTGCTGAAACTGGAGAATACGCTGGAGAACAAGGAGGTGGCGCTGGGGGCCTTCCTAGACATAGAGGGGGCCTTTAGCAACACCTCGTTCGGATCGGTTCTGGCAGCTGCCCGGGAGCGTGGAATAGAGGAGACCTGCTGCAGGTGGATCGGTTCCATGCTCAGGGACAGGGCGGTGTTCACCTCACTCGCGGGAGGGACTCTGCTGGCGGGGGTCGCGGCGGGGTGTCCGCAGGGGAGCGTTCTGTCTCCCTTGCTCTGGTGTCTAGTCGTGGACGGCCTGCTGGGGAGGCTCTCGGGAGGGGGGTATGAGGTACAGGGCTATGCGGACGACATTGTCATCATAGTCCGAGGAAAGGTCACACAGGCAGTGTGGGAGCGTATGCAGACTGCACTGAAAGTGGTGGAAGGGTGGACGGTTGATCAAGGGCTCGGGGTGAGCCCCGAGAAAGCAACCGTCGTGCCGTTTACGAGGAGGAGGAAGTGTGAAAGCCACAGAACTCTCACTCTATACGGTAGGAGCGTTCCAATGGCCAGGGAGGTAAAATATCTTGGGGTCGTATTGGACTCTAAGCTAACCTGGAATGGTCACATTGGAAAAATACTGCGTAAGGCAGTCATGACCTTAGCCGTCACTAGGCGGCTATATGGAAAAACGTGGGGACTAAGACCTAGTATGGCCCACTGGCTGTACACAAGGGTGGTCAGACCATCGTTAACATATGCGGCACTGGTCTGGTGGCCTAAGGTGACACAATCCAGTGCCAAACAAAAACTAGGCAAGATCCAAAGGATGGCTTGCCTAGGCATCACAGGGGCCATGTCTTCAACCCCAACAGCCGCCATGGAGGTGTTGCTGGATCTACCCCCCCCCTACACTTCGTTATTATGGGAGAGGCCAGGCTAGGACTATACAGACTAGCCTGCAATGGTAGACTGAAGATCAACCCAGGCTTCAGGGGCCACTGCAAAATTCAGGAGATCGTGAAGGAACCCATGCTTGAAATGAGGTCAGACTTCGCGAGCCCGCGAATGTGCAGGGAAAACAACTTCACAGTGGAAATCCCTGATCGCGGGGCATGGCGGGAGGAGACACCGGGCATACCACGGGACGCGCTCGTCTGGTTCACGGACGGATCTGGCGGGGAGCGTGGGACGGGGGCAGGTGTTTACTCGGAAGGACCGAGGGTAAGTCACAGTATTTCCCTCGGAGCCCATGCAACGGTGTTTCAGGCCGAGATGTACGCCATCCTGCACTGTGCGGGTAAATTCCTGGCTGGTGAGTGAGTGCCGAGACGAGACGAGCGACCTGGCTGGGCAGAATGAGGTGACCCTCATCTGGGTGCCGGGTCACTCGGGGGTCAAAGGCAATGAAGAAGCTGACAGTCTCGCAAAGAGGGGGTCAGCAGAACCATTTATGGGACCAGAACCGGCTCTGGGCGTGTCAAAGAGCACTGCCAGGGGAGCCATTAAGTCCTGGGTCAGAAACCAACACAAGGTGTACTGGGCGGACTGTCCAGGGCTCAGACATGGGAAGTCAATAATTGACGGACCCAGTTCAAAGAGAGCTGTGGAGCTGCTAAACCTTAGCAGAGGACAGCTCAGAAACACAACAGGTCTCTTGACGGGACACATGGCCGTCAAGAAACACCTACATAAAATGGGGCGGTTCGAAGGGGACCTCGCATGCAGACTCTGCGGCGAGGGGGAGGAATCAGCCCAGCACATCTTGTGCGAGTGTATAGCTCTGGACCGGAAAAGACAACTGATCTACGGTCACTCTAGACCGGAGACAGAGCAATATAAAACTTCACCCTACCAATCGCTGTGCAGACTAGTTCAAGGCACAGTGATTTTGGAATGGGTGGAGTAAGACTAGGGGTATGCACAATCAACCAAGGGTTGCGGTGCTATCGGGGCGGCAAGGCCGCGGACGAGCCCTGAGGGAACAAAAAAAAAAAAAAAGGGAGAAGTTGTACTTTGGAAAATATAATCGAAATGACCCGAGAGACCTATCGAGCTATGCATTACATATAAACGTGCGAACACTCGACCAGTTAATTAATTACGTGCAAAGGCTCCCGAGAAGTATGAATCGAGAAGGAAACCGACAAAAAAGCAAGGATTGGGGAGACGATAGATATAATGACAGGCAAAATCATAATGAGAATGATCGACATGGCGAAAGTAGAGAAAATTACTGGGGAAATGATAGATATCAACCTGGAAACAAGTATGATAACGGTGGCAGGAACAGGTATAAATATAACAGGAACGGGGATAACTACAATGATAATTTTACCATAGAATATGATGCCAGACGAGGGGAAAGATCTGATGAATACAAGGAGCAACGAAAAAGGCAAAATAATGTATATGGCGGAGACGAAGGAAGAGAAATTGATTATCGTACAAGACGAATTGCAATGAATAATATTTAAAAAAACAACGAAAGTAGAAAGACCCAGACAATATTAGAAGGTAACATAAGGGTGGATAATTATGCCAACGGTATAAAAAGCCAAGACAGGTCAGTTATACATCCAAGAATGTAAAGAAATCAATACTAGAGCTGGACAAGTCTTAAAACTGTACCACAATTATTTCGAAATAAAATATTCATGAAAATTCAAAATTTAAAACAATTGATAATGAGAACAGACGAAATAAATATTTAACATAAACGATTATATGAATTTAAACAAGTAAAATTAAATTTAGTAAACCAAAAAAAGGAAAGGAGAGCAAGCGTTTTAAATTAAAATGACCAACTGTGAGAGGGGAGGCAATTTAATTTTAAAACGATGGCCGGAGGCAAACAGATGGGCAAGATCAAAGGGGCAGTGCCAAAAATATAATGAAAAGAATAGGAATGTAAGGATTTTGTATTAAATTGAACAATTTTGAGAGAAAAAGGCAATTTATTTTTGAAAATCAAGAGGCCAGAAGGCAAAAGAAAGGAATAAGATCAAAAGAAATGGGGCGGTAAGCAATAAAGAAGAGCAACGTGTAGGAAAACTCGAGGCATATAATAAGAAAATTGAAGAATAAAAACGACAGTGACAAATGAACGCAGAGGATGGTATAAAGCAAGCAGAAATAGAAAATATAAGAAAATAGGTAAGAAAAATTAAAAATGTTAAGAATGCTTATCCTCTTCTTATTTACTGGGAAAAGAATTAGTAGATGGAGTAGCGAAACCAGTAAATAAGAAGAGGATAGGCCTGAGAGAGGTTCTGATGTATAAAAATGAATAATGAATATTCATATATAAATATGAAAATGAAGTGATATAGAAATGAATAAGTATTGAAATAAAGAAAATATAGGAGAATTAATGATAAGTTACAAACGAAAAGGAAACTATATAAAAATAAAATTATATATATATATATATATATATATATATATATATATATATATATATATATATATATATATATATATATATATATATATATATATATATATATATATATATATATATATCAGATGGATAAGATATTTAAAAAGCTGCTAATCCGAGAAAGTGAATTTGAATAAAATAAAACGTCATTGTAGATTGGTAAGAAGAAAACGTATGAAAAGAGGGCTCGAGAAAACCAAATGTGGAACTATGAAAACCGTAAATAAAAGAGAAGCAAGTCGCGGATGTACCAAAGTAAAACATACAAGTTTGGGTAAACGAGGAGTTAAAGAACAAGAGATGAGTTCTTACTTTATTTGTGGGGAAACTTAAAACTAAAATTAGCCTTGAAATAGTCAATTAACAACGTTTTTTTTTTTTTCATTGGACGTTGATGACATTTCTTATAGCATGCAACATGCAATCTTATAACCAAGTCTAACGTTGCTTAGGCAAACGTGAATGCAAAAAAGGCATATAAATCCCAGAAGAACGACGCACCAACTTGACACATATATTTTAAAAGCACTTAAACAAACGAAGCACAATTTTAGATAAATGCCTTAAACACTTCACGACACCTCATTTTTGAACTGGACCTCGTACATGTTGACTGATACCAATAATTGTTGACCCTGTATAATAATGGGCATTATAAAACCAGTGACAGCCATCAATGGGTTGATCATATAAAACACCTTGTAAAATTTGTATAAATGTTGAATATTTAGTCCACCTAAAACAAAACAAAAAAAAAGTTAAATAATCATAAAATAAATGATTGCTATTATGAGATAAATCTCCTCATAGCAATCAATTATTTGGGGAATTGAAGTGACAAGTTCCAAACAATACTTACAGTCTGCACGAAATGTGAAAGTATTTTTTTGTAAATTGTAGTTCATGTCAGTGAATATCCAGAATCATTCCAATACATATTATCCATATTACACCACACTAGACACGTGAAAACCACGAAGAACAACACTTTGCCACCAGACATATTCTTTTGCTGCTGTTATATAGTACTGAATACATATGATATCAATGAGCTAAAAAGAAACATTTCATTTAAGTCATTGATGAAAATTAATATTATATAACCTATATAATATAGAGCAATTTTAGTAAAAAGTAATAAGCTACACCTAAAGGTATATGAATAGCGAGAATTTTAAAAACAGGTTAATTTCAAACCAAATAAAAATGTCAAAAGATTTTACTTACATAACGTAAAAACAAAAATATATTAAAAACACTCTGTATAATAATTATATTAGGTATAATATAGTCATTATTCAAATGTGTAATTAGTTAGGTTATCCAAATGTCATGTTTTAAGTTTAGTAATATTCTGTTTGTAAATGACATTTGAGTGTATGATTTGAATTTGGCGGGTATCTAAGATAGACTCACCTGTCAAGAGAAGCAACGACAAATTTCCAAACAATACTAGTTGTCAATGGTATTCAGCTTCGGAAAAAAATACTAGAAGAATTAAATGTTGAAAATAATTTCCAGACAGTATGACTTTCATAAGAGGAAACTGAAATAGGGTTCCAGATTATCGAAGAAAATATCCGTTTTCCGTTTGAGAGTTAATTGTTGTTGGACGAACGCCGAGAAAGAGCATCATTATTCACCGTCCAGATATATATGAATTTTAAATGAATTTTCGTGTGTGAACAGTGCCCAAGGTGTCCAGCAAGTGGACAGGCAATCCAGTGGATGTTCGAGACCAGCTAATCACGACAAGCAATCAATATATGATAATATAAATCAAAATTACCTGTGACAGCAATCGTCAAGGCGCAAAGGTACCGAAAAGTTCTCATAGTTTATTTTAAACACAATTAAAGCAAGTTTTACATATTACTCGAGACAAACGATCCATCTTTTGTTGATAAATAAATGTTATGGTAACAGTAGAACCACATATAAATACAAACTTAAATTTAAACCAAATTCACATAGTGTTTTGCAATGAAGATCATAGAGGGCGCATAGTGTATCAAATTCAAAACAGAAAGAATTAATTTTAGCCATTTTGTTAAAATCAAAGCAATCTTAAAAATCCTGTCACTCATTAAATAAAACTTTGTTAGTAATTTTAAACATTAGAGGATCCATTAAGCCAAAAATTCTAGAATTTTCCTATCCAATTTAAATAAAGATATTTGTTATATTTTAAAATTCCTTGACGTATTTTTCTTTGGGGATATATTTATAAAATATATATGAATTAATGGCATATAGCACCATCTCTAAATTTGAACCGACTAACTGAGACTAGAGTCAGAAATAGAGCAGCCGAGGAGATTAATTAAAGGTCAAGTATATTATATATATATATATATATATATATATATATATATATATATATATATATATATATATATATATATATATATGTGTGTGTGTGTGTGTGTGTGTGTGTGTATATATATATATATATATATATATATATATATATATATATATATATATATATATATATATATATATATATATATATATATATATATATATATATATATATATATATATATATATATATATATATGTGTGTGTGTGTGTGTGTGTGTGTGTGTGTGTGTGTTTGTGCCCGTATAATTATGAGGACAAACCACATGCATGGACGTGACTTGTCGGGTCTTCCCAACTTGTCGGGCCATACACGCGTCCCGACAATTTAGAGACGTGGTTTTTCGGATTCTCCACCTCTTAAATAGTATAAAAAACTAATTTTCTGACGATGTCCTGATATACATACTATATGCATGTGTGTATTTTTGAGTTCGTGTTACTAAAACTGTCGGGCCCTATAAAAGTGACTGATAAAAGCGACCTCCGTGGTCAATTTTTGAAACAGACGTAATTGTGTGTAAGGCCCGACAACTGTTTGGTAAAATTTGTGTAAGTCCCGATAAATATAATCTTTTTTTACCTCGTGCAGGTAGTAAATGATCTGTTTTCAAGTGACTTGTCCCTGGTTTCATAAATAGCGTCTTTGTTGTTATTTTTTACTGCTTCATCTGCAAGGGTTGTTGACGGGGAATAACGGTACATCATTTTTCCTTGGGCCCTAAAGCAGATAGCGGTGGGTTTTATGTAGTATGTTATATTTGAAAGAATATTGAGATATTGTTAAATTTATTTATTAGGGAAATTTCATAGAAAACATTTACTCTATTCTTCAAACGAAACAGAACTCATATTTGGGATGGAAACATTAGTTTATATATTATTTTACATACACATATTTATATATATATATATATATATATATATATATATATATATATATATATATATATATATATATATATATATATATATATATATATACTTATAGGGTTAGTGTAGGATGGATTTGTCTTTACAGAAATATTCCTTATTCAAAAAAAAAAAAAAACTTAAAAGCTTTTCGACATATTTTTTGCTACAAAGTGACGATCTTCAATTTATCATAGCGTAAACAATTTCGTTGCTATGGCAACTAAATCTTTCTTTTTAAATAGCAAGATATGATTTTTTCGCGATTTCGGAAATAGCGTCTAGCTCTTGATACGCCACTATAAAAATGTAATTAGGTTTAATTAGAAAAAAATGGAGAAAAAACTAATGTAATTATGCAGATGATCGCAAAAATGTTTTTTTTAACAGAAGCGCGCTTAAAACCAACCCTGTACGCATAAGCAACATAACAAATGCTGTAAAATCACTCACTGCAGATGATAGGCAAACTAGCTTTAATTATTAACTTTAATTCTAAGAGACTGACAAAACAAAACTAAAATAAAACAGCAATAATATTTGTCAACTTACTCAATGTTCAAAATGCTGTCCATTATCAATACATAATTGAACTCGCGTTTCAAAGAAATTTATTAAACTAATTAACCTGGAATACACAATCCATCTTGTTTGGCCAACAATTATAGCTTTCAGGTCTTCCAGATTTAATGGTCTGTCTCTGTAGAGAACATTCCTCAAGTGACCTTAAGAAAACAACCACATGGCGTCAAGTCAAGAGGGCGAGCAGTTCATTTAAGTGCATCACAGCGCCTGATTCAATTTTCTCTAAAAACTTCATCCAATTTTGCCGCACGCGTCTGCCAAAATGATTGTGAGCTCCATATTTATCAAACCAAACTTCATTGACTGGGCTCACTGCAACCACTGTGGTATAATTTCTTCTCTTAAAAAAATGTAATACTTTTCAGATGTTATATTTCCTTCAATAAATAACCGCCCAATATTACTACTGTCTAGTATACCCGTCAATACATAATTTTTTTGTGGTCGTTGGGTTTGAGCCTCCAGTATCCAATGTGGATTCTGCTGAGACCAATAACGATAATTTCTACTAAAGTCCGGCTTCTCATTCAATTTGCCATAATATAACAAAATTCAACACGCCTCTAAAAATCGCCAACTACAAGTTCATGTACTAGCTGTACTTTATATGTGTGAAATTCTTTCTTTTCCTTTTTAGCAAAGTTACCACAGATTTTTCTGAAAGGCTGTGTAATGTAGTAACTTAATTTGTAGACACATGGTGGGTTTAATAAAAAGACAACAATATATCTAATGCGTTATTACCAGCTACAGCCGTTTTTGGTCTTCCTATTCTTGGCTTATCATTGACACTACCAGTTTCGTTAATTTTTTTCAGTGTTCTGGAAACATACACTTCATTAATTTGTGGCCAGACTCATGAAAAAACATGCACATTTCTTTACAAAGCTTCCTGTCACCGTAGCCCAACATCACTAATATATCAATTCTTAGCTTTTTGCTCAATTCTGCCATAATAATAATGATAATTCATTTCTATAAATTCTCTATTTCCCAATATGAAGCTCTCTAAAGTATTACAAACTACATATAACTGACAGAAAACAATGCTTAAAATTGGCAGCTGCAAATACTATCACAATTTTTCAATTGGTAACTTGATAAGAAATTGATTAATGAAATCCAACCGAAGGTAATTTTTAAGAAACTTTTTTTTGCGATTTTTTCTTATTAATCCCGATTACATTTTCATAGTGCCGTTGCTAAGAAGGAGATGTGCTTTCCGTGAGTGCAAAAAAATCATATCTTGCTATTTAAAAAAAGATCTAGATTATCTATTTTTATGAAATTTGGTGTGTCTAAATTAGGGCTATATACACATATTTGAGGAGGAAAAAAACATTTTTACATTTAACCAGCCGCACCCACATAAATATGACCTTGGCGTACTATTTGAAATGAAAATACAATACGCTGCTGCTTTTTTTCAAAAGCAAAAATTATTCCTAGAATAGTACTATATTTTATCAAAACTACTTATTGTTTAAAAATGTTCAAAAATTTTCTGAAAATAAACTTAAAGTTGGTTTCTTAGCCAACAAACCTTAGGTTAATAGCAAATTGAGTTATTGAAATTTAAAGGATTTCATTAAAGTTCGCTACCAAAACGCACTTACTGCGTCCAGATTTTTTTCTTACAAACATGCATCTTCTTCTTCTTCTATTGCTTATCCATTAATGGATATTCGCGATCACATGTGCCCATTCTTCCCTATTTCTGATGGAGCTGAATAGGTCTCCTACAGTTTTTAGTCCTGTCCATTCTCTCACGTTTCTGAGCCATGACATCCTCTTACTTCCGACTCCTCTCTTCCCCTCGATCTTTCCTTCGATTACTAATTGTAGGAATTGGTATCTTTCATTCCGTATTACGTGACCCAGATATGCTGTTTTTCTGCGCTTGATGGTGTTCACCAGTTCACGTTCTCTTTTAACCGTTCTTAGGATCTCTTCGATTGTTTTTCTGGCCGTCCATGAGACTTTTAGTATACGTCTGTATGTCCACATTTCAAAGGTTTCAAGTCTATTCATGGTATTCACCTTCAGCGTCCAGCCCTCCACACCATATAGTAACACTGACCACACGTAACATTTTACTAATTCTTAGCCTCTCACGTACCTAGTCCCCTTCTAAATCCAAATTGTGTGGACCCTACCTCTCTTTCGCATTTTATGGAAATTGTGTAGTAAATAATCTTGAGGAATATATTTAACGTGTGGCTTATTAGACTGATCAGCCTATGGTCCTCGCACTTCGTTGCGTTGCTCTTTTTTGGCAGGGGGATAAAATGTGATGTAATCCACTTGGCAGGGAACTCCCCCATGTTATATATCTTGTTAAATATTCTGTGCAGTACGGAAATTCCCCTGTCGTCTAGTATTTTTAGTAGTTTGACAGGTATGCAGTTCGGGCCAACTGCCTTTCTGGCCTTTGACTTATTTATTGTTCTTACAATTTCTTCTTTGGTGATAGGGGGTCCAGACAGGTCTACGTCCTCCGCAACCTCTATGTCAGGTCTATTATCGTCGAAAAGGTTGTTAATATATTCCTCCCAAATAACTCTTCGCTGCCGATCGTCTTGTGCAATTTCCCCATGTTCGTTTTCTACATTAGAAAAGTATCTCTTCCGGTAAACTCCGGACACCTCTTTTATCTTCTGTGTATGTTAAATTCATCGTGCAGCTTTTGTAGTTGTTCTATATCCTCGCATTTCTTCTTTAACCAGTCATCATTCTTTGCCGCTCTTATTTTCCACCTAATAAGTCTTTGGATGTGTTTATAGCTCTCTGGATATCCTTGACTTATGCATCTTCTCCTTTCTTCGAAAAGCGCCATGATTTCTGCTGTCATCCAACTGTGTTTCTGTGTTTTCCGCTTATGACCTAGTTCACCTTCTGCGACCCTTATCAGGGCTTCCTGCATTTTTCCCCATATGACATCTATGCTTGCACTCTCTTCCAACTTCGGTTCTATGCATCATATTTCGATAAAAAATGCAAAAATGCATTAACGAATTTGTTCTACGAAAATTAGCCAAAAATTATAGACCGTTAAACCATAAACTTAACTAAACGTACAGCGAAAGCATCAACTTAACTAAATCGACGGCCAAAGCATCAGAGAAAGGGTCTATTTGAAATGAATTTTCTGTAAATATTTTAGTCAAATGAAGAGCAATGACTTAAGGGTTCGCAGAACACATGTTTTGAGGAAAACTCCAAATTTTTTTTAACTGCCCATAACTTTTATCTCTTTAAATTTAGAAATGCAAATTATGGTACAGGGTTCACTCTTTATATTACAAACACGCGTACCGAATTTGGTTGCCCTTACTCTGTTATTTCCGGAGATATTATTTTTTTTAGAAAGAAAACACAAAATTTTCCAGCAAAACCTGGGCCGATTTTCTTGGGTACCGAACTTATCCAAGTCACTTGCAAAAGGAAGGTACTCACCAAATTTAATCAAAATCGGCCCATTACTTTTTGAGTTATCGGTATGATACATACATATATTACTGTCAAAGAGATGTCATTCGGCATAGAATAGTTTATTATTTTTGAAAAAAATATGAGCTATTAAGGTTGACCCGTGGTTGAAAAATAAGTATAACGATGTCAAAAACTTTGGTAAATGGAGGTAACAATAGAACAATTGAGAGGAGGAAGTTAAAGTAAGAAATATTTTCCATTTAGAATGTCAAAATTTGAAGTATAGTGAACTTGGTCCACAATTGCCAATGATTTTTTGGATGAACCCGTTAAATTTTGTAAAAACACAGCACAAGTCATAGACTTATTGTGTATTGCATATTGTATAATTTAATTGAATAAACGCAATAATAATAATAATAATAATAATAATATATATATATATATATATATATATATATATATATATATATATATATATATATATATATATATATATATATATATATATATATATATATATATAAATTCAAATTGACCCCGTTATATAATCATGACGGCGACGCCTCTCAAAAAAAACTATCGAGAACTACAAAAATCTCAATATTTGTTGTTATTTGACAATTATTTATAAAAATTATGCCGGGGCGACTGAATTACAGTCACAAAGATTATTAAAATTTATTTATTATTATGGTGAATGTAACCACGTTTTATCAAGAACGTGTCAAATATTTGCTGATATCGAGATAAACAAAAACCGTCGCGGAGGAGTGTTCGGCGAATAATAGAAACTTACAAAACTTTTGGCACCGTGAAGGCAAAAATTCATAAAAGAAATAACATCCTTAAGACAAGTAGCTCTGCAGAGAGGACTTTCGAAGAGCTTGATACACAGAATTCCGTTAAAGCACAACTTCCACCCTTATTCAATATCTTTGGTTCAACATCTGAGAGAAATGGATATGCAGAAAAGAGTTTTGTAAATTCATTTGAACGATGATACAAGACGACTCTCGATTTTTTTGACAGCATAATTAGGACTGATGAAGCGAAATCTATGAAAAATGTTCTTTTTAACACACAAAATTCTTATTTTTGGAGTAATTCAAATCGTCATGCAGTAAGAACCCGGAATTTTCAAAATAGCTAGCTAGTCTTTTGTGCTGTAAAAACTGATAGAATATAATATAATTTATTAAGAAAACTTGAATGGTAAGTCATTAACCATACATTGCAAATTATTTTCCCATTCTAAATTATGTATTAACTTTTGTAAGATATACATATTTAAATATTCTGGAAGAGATGAATCATCAATATTTGAGCAATTTACCTCTAGCGGAACACAAGCAAATTTTTTAACAACGTGATGGCGCCCCACTCCACAAAACGGTTTCGTTTACTAAGAACATTTGATGACAAGTAGATTGCCAACTACTGGCCTTTTCTCTGGCCTTCTCGTTCTCCTTATTTGACTGTGTTGGATTACTTTACCTGGGGAACGATAATAAACATCGTTTTTTCAATCCAGTGAAAACGATGGGGGACTGTATGGCAAGGGTAAATGGCGCGTTCGAAAGCTTATCTCCAAATTCAATTAGAGCGGCCTTCCATGAAGAACTAACTCGAAGAGGAAAAAAATGTTTGGAAGTTCAAAAAGGAAATTTTGAACATTTATTAAAATAAGTTGTTACCCTGTGTAGGTATTGCTTTCTTTTAGTAGGATAAATTGGTTTTCTTCTATAGATTTTTGTCTTGGCGATGTCAAAAGTTTTGTAATTTTCCATTATTTGTTTAACACTATTCGGTTTCTGTTCTTGATCGAACTTTGTTGCATTCCGCCTAAATATTTACACCTTAAAAATAATCCTAGTGCGTATAATTTAATCGCACCGCCATGATTATTAGCAATAAGTATTTGTCAAATGACAACCAATAGTGATGTGTCTGTAGCGCTCTAAAGTTTTATTTTGAGCCGTCATGGCCAAGTAACAACAAAACTTGAAAGCCGCATAACATTTTTACAACAATAAAATGTTAAATTGCCAATATTTCTAAAACCACAAATTTTTGGCATAGCCAGCCATATACAAAGTTACCCTCTTTTTAATGCCAAATAAGATAGTATGATAAAAACAGGGGATTTCTATTTGAGAAAAAAGAGTTTCAACGATTTTTTCAATTCAATTTTCAATATGAGTTTTTGATTTTCCTGTATTGATTTATTATCAAAATAATAAAGTAAATCAGCTTCTACAAGGAAACCAACCTATATTAAATGATAAAGGCTTTCATATAGGATAAACTGATAGTTATGTTTAGGCCTGCAAACGTCATTCTTGACATAAAATTTGAGATATGTCAAAAACGGTTGGACTCTGGTATAGGACATTATACATAGAATGTGTCTTAAATTTCACGGAGAAGTTAAAAATGTAACAATATATAGATTATCCTATTTAAAATAAGCAAGTTAACATCAACACCGTGCATAATCGGAAGTGCCACAATCTTAAGAATACTTTAGCCGAGTTGCCCCCATCGACTTCAGTAAACTACCTAATTTTCAAAATTTTCCAAAGGCTATTTTCCGAGAAATTGGTCGCGGGAGTTCGTCGTGGGATACTCTGTATCTTCTACGTATAAAATAGTGTGTTGTTTGGGAATTTAAATATACAAGTGCAAATTATTCTTTACGACTTTATTAGTGTTAGTGGGTGACTAAACAGTGTTTGTGATGCTTTTCGACCAGCTAAAAAGGGCCAAAGTTTTACAAAAAGAGCTGATATGCAACAGGTTAGTTATCTTAAAATTTATTTAACACTGTCACCTGTCTACAGAATTATTTAATTATTTTGTAGAGAGTTAAGTTTATTTATTATTCGCTTAAGTTGTATTTAAATCAAAACATATTTAGTGACGTGCTCTAATCTTTATCTATTTTGCAAAGAATGGAATTTTGTAATCAAAATTACATAAATCGAAAGGCCTATTAGAACATATTTTATCTAAAATGGTGCTCATGATGAATAGAACCTACATTTTTGTTAAGTTTTTGTTTAGTGACGTTTTATTTCGTCTCGGTACCTATCTTGATTTTAAAACTCTTCATGTATTATCTAAATATGTGACATCACCATAACAAAGTATTTGCGCTTATTTGTATAGTGAATTTTTCTACTTTCTTTATTCTTACAGGTTTGAACTTATATAAACTTTCTAAACATAGAGTTTACCAGGCGCCAAGATCTGAGTTAATTGCCCATCTGCTGACTATCGAGACATTTCAGCAGTTAGAGACTGATGAACGTACAGTTGACTCCAAGCACTATTGTGTAACTTGTGTCTGTCATTCCGTTTTGACAAATTGACAACAGTTAAGTTCCAACAAAAGCTCTGCGGGGCTGATGAACGCATACGTTTACACACCTATTCAACTGTTGGCGCCTAGTGAACTCGACCAATTTAATCCCTGTACGTTTAGCTGATTTACTGGCGTAAACTTTAAACACTAACAAGTATTTCTACTCTATATACACCCTATATATATATATATATATATATATATATATATATATATATATATATATATATATATATATATATATATATATATATATATATATATATATATATATATATATATTGAAATGACTTAAGAATGGGTTTTTCGTTTCTTTACACAAGTTTAAATAAATGAGAGGCGAAAATTGAAAATTGCATTTTTTCAGTTTTTTGACAATTTTTTTAACGACAGTTGCAAAACTTGGCTTTCTCTGCGAGATATTAAAGGGCACGAAATGTTGCAACTTTGCAGCATCTAAACCTATCGTCGATCTTTCATAATACGCGACATCACCCTGGTGAGGCTCGAATTTGAATCACCCTGTATATTTATTAGGATTTTAAAATTTCCCTTTGCGGTCATTAACAAAAGTATTTACTTAAAAAATGTTAAACTTTTCCTTTCCCAAATTATAAAATTTACTAAAAAGAAAAAAGTTTACCAGTTTCAACTACATAATATAATATAAGCATCCTTGGTGGTCCAGTAGGTAAACATTTCTATTTCTCCGTACATACTGTAAATTAAGATTAACCGAGGTTGTGGCATTGTGTTTGAAATTTGATGCCTGCACATTCCTCCCTTCCGAAGCGACGTAGAGCCGTCAATCCGATGTACCATCTGATGTCCGGCACGTTAAAGATCCATACCCTCCTTACGGAAAGAAGACTTCGGCCAAAGTTCCAGGACACTGCAGATAAACTGTCCCCTGGCGTCGGTGATTTACCACAGTCGCAGAAATAATCCGACGTAAATCGAAAAAAGATAAACTATAATATAGGTATGTATACTGATGAAATATCGTGTGTTTAACCGAATTCACTAAAAACTAGTATAAACGCAAATAATTATATGTCGATAGTTATAAGCATTTTCTAATATGCAATTATACTTCAAATTAACATATTGCTTCAAATGAGCGAAAACTAGGCGCCTAGAACACATATCTGGGGTCTGTTTCGATTATATATATATATATATATATATATATATATATATATATATATATATATATATATATATATATATATATATATATATATATATATATATATATGGAATAAGGTAGGATTGAGCGCTAATGTGTTAAATGTTTACTCCGATATCTAAGTCAAATTGACCGAATCGAGTAAAGAAAAAGTGCAAGAAACAGTTAGATAGTGAGAACATTGGCAGGAGATCTTAGGTAATTGAGAAGATAAATAAATACCACAGCCACCGTGAGTAAATTGAATTTAAAGTACTGTTTAAAGGTTAGGGGCATTGGAGCATAAGGTTCAAAGTTGAATGCAGTGTCTTTATTGATAAGCTGAGAGAATACAACCGATATTATAATTCAGCCGCCGACGACGTCTGGATAGGCAACACGTTAAACAGCAAAGTGTAAGGAGAGTTGTATAAGATGGGTGACAGTGAAGACTATTCTGCTGATGAGGGAAAACGCAAGGCTTTTCCAATATCTGATATTTTCCAAAGAAGTAAGAAAATGGCACGAACACCAGAAAAAAATATGAAAAGCGAGAGTAATAAGTTGGATATAATGTTAAACATGCTAACGGATTTAACAGAGAAGATAACCAAAATAGAAGACAAACAAGATAAAATTATAGCTGAGATGAAAGTGATTAAAGAAGAAAATAAAAACATGAAAATGGAAAATGATCAATTAAGAAAAGAGGTAAAGGATATTAAAAAGAAATTAAATATTCTAGAAGAGGAGAAGAAAAGAAAGAATATAGTTATACAGGGGCTAAAAATGAACACAAACGATGCAAAGAGTTTAAAAGAGAACATGGGTATTTTTTTGAAACAGAATTTAGAAGTAAATGTTGAAATAAAACAAGCTAGGAGACTCAGTGAAAAGGTTTGTCTTGTTGAACTTTATAAAATAGAGGAGAAAATAGAAATTATGAGAAATAGATATAAATTAAAAAATTACAAGAATGAGATTGTGTATATAAATGATGATATGTCGAGGGAAGAGAGAAAAATTCAAAACGAATTGAGAAACGTAGCAAAAGATGAAAGAGCCAAAGGTAGAACTGTCAAGATTGGGTTTAAGAAGTTAATAGTCGAGGGACAGCTTTGGAAATGGGATGAAGAAAATGGCCTGGTTAAACAGGTAGAATATAACAGTGGTACGCATGAGACAAAAAATTAGGCAAGAATGAGTGGAAAAAGAGAACTGAACAGGCGAAGAAAAGGGCTACGTATACGGAAAAAGATGTTGGCATGTCAATAAGGGCTAGGGAGTTGTATAGGGACACGAGAGGAGCAAACGCAAATACCAATAAAGATAAAGAACACAGTAACCAAACAGGGAAATACCAGGTGAAACCGAAAACCGAGTATCTAAATCTGGGTACGTGGAACGTAAGGGGTTTGTATGAAGAGGGTGCTTTAAATAATCTAATTATGGAGGGCAATAAATATAGTATGCAAGTAGTGGCGTTACAGGAAACACACTTGAAAGGAAATGATATACAAAGGGTTGGAAACTATTCTATTTACAAGTGGTAGTGATATGAGAAGGTATGGAGTCGCATTCTTAATAAGCGAAAAGCTACAAGATAAAGTTAAATGTTTCAAACCAAAGTCAGACAGATTATGTTCCATAAGAATTAAGGCAGAAGATAAGATGATTAGTATTGTAAATATGCATGCTCCAACAGAAGAAAAAGAAGAAGAAGTGAAAGATCAGTACTACGAAGAGCTGGAAAAAACGCTAGAAGATATACCAAAAAATGACGTGATAATTTTGATGGGAGACGCAAATGCAAAGATAGGCAATGAAGACATATATAAGTCAATAACAGGAGGTGAAAGTAAACATACGGCGAGTAATGACAATGGAGTAAGGTTGATATCTTTAGCAATAGAACAGAATATGAAAATAATGAGTACACACTTTAGAAGAAGAGATATACATAAGGGAACATGGACGATACCGGGACAAAATAAAACAAATCAAATAGATCACTTGTTAATAAAGGAAGAACATGCTTGGCTAATCACCAATGTGAAAACACGTAGGGGTGCGGAAGCTGATTCAGATCACTTCTTGGTAAAGGCTGTTTTAAGATTCCCAGATACGATTAAACAGACACAAAAAAGGAGGGCAGAAACTAGATACAATGTTAATGATCTACGAAAAGAAGAAATAGCCCTCAACTACAAGAAAAGAATAGACAAAGCTTATAGTAGTGATATGTTCCTGAATACAGACGGCATTGAAGAAAAATGGGAAAAGATAGAAAAGACGGTGACTGAGGCAACGAAAGCAACCCTGGAAAAGAGACGAAAACAAATAAAAAAGTACTGGATGAATGAAGAATGTAAAGCCGCACTAAAAAAAAGAGCAGTATTAAGACATCAAATGCTTCAGGCGCAAACGGAGGAAAACCTAGAAAAATATAACGAACAAAGAAAGAGAACAAAAAATATGTGTAGAACCCAGAAACGAAAATTTCTGGAAGACAAAATAAAAAATATTGAATATAAATATCAAAAAAATGAAATACGTAACTTCTACAAAGACGTGAAAGATATAAAAAGAGGCCACCAAAGCAAAGCAGTGTTCTTTAAGGATAAGGAAGGCAATTTGCTTGGAAACGATAAAGACATATGCAGGAGATGGAAAGAACATTTCGAAGAACTGCATAATGATGGAGATGAAGAAGAACTGAAAGAGTGTCATCAAGAGTTTTATGAAGAGGAAGAAGTTACAGAAGATCCAACGAAGCAAGAAATAGAAGAAATTATACAAACAATGAAAAACAACAAGAGTCCAGGTGAAAATGGCATTATGGCCGAAAATTTTAAATACGGAGGGACTACTTTGGTTG
>OZ023267.1:77415288-77583788 GCA_964006375.1 Tillus elongatus
TAAAATATTAAAGTCTGTTGAGAGTATGATTACTAACAACGGAATCTTTAACAGATGAGAAACATATTTTCGATCTAGAAGAAATCCGCGTTTATACAAAACGTCTAGACACCACCACGTTTTGGTTTTAGCATATGATCAAATATATTGGGAATAAGGATTCTTGGGCCATTTTTTATCATGGATCACGAATTTCTGACTGGTATTGAAATCTGATTCAGAATGCTTTGGAAGAATCGTTCGAAGCTAACTTACCGTTAGCAGAAGTCAATAACATCTGGTGTCAGCAAAGCGGCCCCGGCTTATAATTCGAGAACTGTTTCAGAATACAAAAAAGCTTTCCTGGCAAACGGATAGGTATGCATTCAGCGGGTTCTTGGCCAACACAATCACCGGATCTGACACCTATTGACCTCCATCTTTGGGGGTATACAAAAAAATATGTGCACCAATGTAATTTTCATACGGAGGAACTATTATGTCAACTGGTTTCAGAAGCATATAAAACCATTAAACCAGATGCACTTAGCAATGTTCTGAATTCCACAGTAAGACGATGTTACCTATACTTAGAAAAAGATGGTGATTTGTTTGAACAGCATTTATAATTAAGACTGATAATTCACTATTTATAATATTCATTGGGTTACAAGGTACCTACATTTACAAATTCTAGCTGTTTAATACAAATATATAAATGTTTTTTAAGTAATCAGGGCCCTACTCAGGATATTTTACATGAACAATTTTCTTTTATAGCTGAAACAAGCTTAAACCATACTTAAACCATTACAAATGATACATCCTCTAATTTATATTGAAAATGGTTATATATTTTATAAAGAAAATAGCAGAGCCGTATTAAAAACCATATGTTGATTTCTAGGAGATGAAACTTTGTATTAAAAATTCGTTAACGTCATTTAATTCGGCTTAGAAGTGACAAAGAAAGAGTATTTTTTATTTTGTAATATATACTAAAATAAAGCCAGAAAAAGTAAAAACTAATTTCGAGAAAATTATATTAAGAAAAAGGAAACCGGTAAAGGACATCTCACTGTTGAAAACTTAAATTAAAATCAAATTTAAATGAAAACACACATACCTAAAAAGTGTATGGTCCCATTGTTGTAACATTTTAATGGGATGATCTGCTTAGGAAATCCAACTACAAATCAGATAACTTCTTTAAATGTGTAAATATCTATACAGATCCTAAAATTAAAATAATAATAAATGACCTGACCTGACCTGACCTGACCTGACCTGACCTGACCCGACCCGACCTGACCCGACCCGACCCGACCCGATCCGACCCGACCCGACCCGACCCGACCCGACCCGACCCGACCCGACCCGACCCGACCCGACCCGACCCGACCCGACCCGACCCGACCCGACCCGACCCGACCCGACCCGACCCGACCCGACCTGACCCGACCCGTCCCGACCCGACCCGACCCGACCCGACCCGACCCGACCTGACCTGACCTGACCTGACTATAGGCATTCAAAATAAAAAATTGAAGACAAATAAAATACTTGTGCAACTAAGTGTAAAACAAATTGTTATATGCTCATATTATGTAAATAAATTTGTTTAGTGTGATAAAAACAATAAACAGTGAACAAAACTATTATGTGAAAATAACACGCGCTTGAAACCACTAAAGACTAACAAAACAGAGGTTTCAAAGATCATTTTATAAATCAACACTCCTCAAAGTGATAAATATGATACGGTAGAAGTAAGTGGTAGTTAAAAATTTGTTGAATAATAAGTTATATTTTGTATGTGTTCAAAATAATGTATTACATTAAGTTCTCATCTAAAATTTGTAATGTTCAAGGAAACAGATTGATTTGACAATACGAATGTAATAAACAAGAAAGTAAATCACGATATTACATAATGAAAATTAAATGTCCATGTACTATATGTATAATAACGCCATTAGTATCAATTTAGGCATTATAAACAATGAAAACCGAAATATGTTAAAGTTTTAATTTACCGCGACTTAACTTTACGGTTAAGACGTTTGAATTTTTAAAACAATTTATTTAATGATTTACACAATTAATACTTCATATAAAATTACGATATAAAAATAAAGACAAATATGAATATCAACATAAATGTGATATATAAATGTTAGCACACGATGTGCAGAGTCTTAAGTTAGAAACAAAGGCGAGTCGTCTATTTATAACATGTCCCCCAGGCGTGGCACTATTGTTCTCCCGAGGTGACTATCAGTTTAGCTGACAGAATTTCCCACGTGTGAGATTCACTCTATTACGTCGGTCCCAAGGTATCTTCTATTTTGCTGATTTGAAGGTGCCTTCGATATTCCTGATGACTCGACTATCCTGTTCTGGAAAGGTCCAAGGACACTCAGACCAACACATGCACCCTCAAAACATCGACGGGATGCTTTACCTTCTCGGGGGAAGAAACTTTGGAAGTCCTACTACGAACGCACTTCCCCGGCTGCAACATAATAAACCAGATGCCCGTACAGGCGAGCATTTAGAGTAGACTGGACAGTCGCTAAAGAGGTGGTTACCTAGAGCAAAATTAGATGGGCCATTAACAGCTTTAAGCCATTCAAATCCCCGGGATTCGATGTTCATCATGCGCCCACAAGGTATAGACATACTGGCGCCGGCGCTTACCCTCATTATGAGGGCCAGACTGGCTCTGGCGGATATTCCGAGGGCATGGAGACTGGCCAGAGTTGTATTCATTCCTAATCCTGGGCGTCCAACAGACCAGGAAGAGTCCCTGAGGTCAATAAGTCTCTTGTGCTTGCTACAAACAATGGAAAAACTGCTCGACCGGCGCATTAAGGGCGGTGTACTAGAAGTATATCCCCTACACTGCGGACAATATGCATACAGAGCAGGAGTTTCAACACAAACAGCACTGCATACCTGGTGCTGAAACTGTGGTCCTTCCTAGACATAGAGGGGGCCTTCAGCAACACCTCATTCGGATCGGTACTGGCAGCTGTCAGGGAGCGAGGAATAGAGGAGACCTGCTGCAGGTGGATCGGTCCATGCTCAGGGACAGGGTGGTGTTCACCTCACTCGCGGGAAGGACTCTGTGGCGGGGGTCGCCGCGTGGTGTCCGCAGGGGAGCGTTCTGTCCCCCTGCTGTGGTGCCTAGTCGTAGACGGTCTGCTAGGGAGGCTCTCGAGAGGGGCTACGAGGTACAGGGCTATGCGGACGACATTGTCATCAGAGTCCGAGGAAAGGTTACACAGTCAGTGTGGGAGCGCATGCAGCCAGCACTGATAGTGGTGGAAAGGTGGACGGTTGGCCAAGGGCTCGGGTGAGCCCCGAGAAAGCAACCGTCCTACCGTTGACGAGGAGGAGGAAATAGGAGAGCCACAAAACTCTCACTCTATACGGTAGAAACATCCCAATGGCCAGGGAGATAAAATATCTTGGACTCTAAGCTAACCTGGAATGGTTACGTTGAAAAAATTGGCAGTTATGACCCCAGCCGCCACTAGGCGGCTATATGAAAAAACGTGGGGACTAAAACCTAGTATGGCCCACTGGCTTTATACAAGGGTGGTCAGACCATCGTTAGGATATGCGGCACTGGTCTGGTGGCCTAAGGTGACACAATCCAGTGCCAAACAAAAACTAGGCAAGATCCAAAGGAGGGCTTGCCTCGGCATCACAGGGGCCATGATTTCAACCCCAACAGCCGCCATGGAGGTGTTGCTGGATCTGCCTCCCTACATTTAGTTATCTTGGGGAGGCCAGGCTGAGACCACACAAACTAGCCTGCAGTGATAGACTGAAGATCAGCCCAGACTGCAGGGGCCATTGCAAAATTCAGGAGATCGTGAAGGGGCCCATGCTTGAAATTCCATCAGATGTAAACTAGAACGGATCCTATTAAGTATAATTGTTATTTTTTTGGTGTATTTCAAAAAGGCTAGCATAATAAGCAATTGTTTTCAAATTAATGTAAATAAAAGCTGATATTTATTGTAAAACTAAAATAAATGTTGCCTCAATAAACTAATATAGTCGATGGGAATACTTGTTGGCTAAAAAGGCACCTATATTCAACTATTGACTCAATAAGGGAAACTTAAGGTAAGTAAATTAAGATTTAGTCCCTGCCATAATTTTTTTTTCTTGTGTAGTTTAACATATATCCTAGCAGGAGCTTGAAGCCACGAAACTGAAAGAGAGAGCCGCAATAGTTAAATACAGGTATATATATATATATATATATATATATATATATATATATATATATATATATATATATATATATATATATATATATATATATATACATATATATATATATATATATATATATATATATATATATATATATATATATATATATATATATATATATATATATATATATACTTAAAATAAACATAGAAATAACCCAATATAAAATTACAACACTATTATAATACAATAAAAAACTAACAAATTGTAGGTCATAAAAACCCGTACACAGTAGTCAACATATAAAATTCCACCCCAATCACAGTTATATATATATATATATATATATATATATATATATATATATATATATATATATATATATATATATATATATATATACATATATATATATATATATATATATATATATATATATATATATATATATATATATATCTGTGTGTGTGTGTGTGTGTATAAACATAAAAATTTAAACGAACCCTGAATATGGTTTATGGGGGCTTATTTGAAGAAATTTTGCGTCTCACCATCGTGACCTCTCTATTAGTGAATTTCCTGGATGAAAGTTTACTAATAATCCTTGAAAAAATTCACAAATGGTATAAAAATTTGTTTTATGGTTCTTAACCAACAACTTGGACGTAAATGATTATAATATAAAAAAATGTAACTTTGCATTTCCTAAGGACTATCATCTTCCGCGCTACAGTGTGTAATAATTTTGTGTGTACAAACTGTTTAGCAAATCCCGAACACAATTTATGCCAGCAAAGTGTATGAAATTTGAGGTATCATGAAACATAATTTTTGTAGCGGATTAAAATCCTCAAATGTCTAGCCATGCTCCATTTAACGACATGTTATGTAACCTCAATAACGACCTCATTAGTAAGTACGAGATGCTTATTTAGGTATGCTTTCATTACAGAAGCAATCGCCTTGTTCGCTAGACTGTTTATTAAAATATGACTCATTGAAAGAACAACAATTATTTCAATAGGACAAGACAGGGATAATAATTTAGAATAACATAGGAACGAAGGCAAATATAATTTCAGATACGAAATTACTCTCTGCAAACTTAAATAACATATTCTGTTTATTTACATTATTCTTCATGTAAGCTCCTAATAGAGTAACTCGAATGATGTCTGAGTTAGAACCCGAGCTGGAATTGAAGCTAGATTTTATGTAATGAAAACTGTGGAGACGGGAAAGTGTTTTACTTTCCATGCAGTGCACGGGATGTTTACTTTAGCAAGTGTTGCTTGATAATTTGTTCAAGTCAGTTGGTATATCCAGATACATATATGTTCAGCGTTCTTGACAATTTATAAAACGAAACGTCATCAGAAGCATGTAACCAGTTTCACAAATACCCACTGTCAAGATTAAATATTTCTTACCGAATTTATTCCTCACGGTTTCATTTTACATTAAATTTCTGCTAACTTTTCATATAAATCATCAGGGAATACAACCAGAAACAGATGCCAACACATTGTAAAAGTTCTCTACTGTTCTCGAGGCGCCATTGTTATATCTGAGGAGCATGTCGAATAGTAGCTATAACATTATCTCTTTCTGTATATCCATCAAGAAAGTAAAATACCCTCTCTTGTATACACTGGGTACTTTTTTTAATTGCAAAATCTTCAAAATGTATAACAATTTTCGTGCTCTTAATGCGTAAGTTTAGAGTTTTAAACTTATCTCATATACAGCGTGTTTTTAACTAAATATGTATTCCTTAGGAGCATTTATATATAACAGGCGTGATGTTAGCTGACAAGCCCAGCAAACTTACACGGCAACCCAACTTGGCAGCCAAGAGAGGAAGAGCAAGAAACACTTGACGCCCATACGCGAGTTAGTTGATTGATACTGAATAATCGATTAAAAAATCTATATTAACGACCACTACAACTAAATAACAGCATAAAACATAAAAATAACTAATTACAAAAACGACTAAACTAATAATGGCATTCTCCGGTCTTTCTACCATCAACCAGGCTACGTGTCCCCTTCTAGAGTCTTCATTTCCAAGGATCTAGGGCTCCAAATGACGTTCCTATGTGAAATGCCGATTCAGCAGATTGTACATGTGTGCGCTGATAATGAAGACTGCATAGTTCCAACCGTCCTTCTCACATGAAAAGGAATCTCAGCACGTTGATTACTCGTGCATATGTGAAATGTTCTCAAGTTTGGTGGCTATTTAAAATACGAGCAAAATAAAACTAGGATGTTAATAAATAAGCAATCGGCTGGTTAATAAAAATCTATATTTTATAGCCTTTAATTATGATATAGTCCAAGTCAGATAAAAAGTGCCGGGAAAGTCTTCCGATAGCCTGTCGATCACATAAAGAATCTTAAGGTATGCCTATTCGCTTAGCGTTCATTCTGATTTTGTTCTGCTCATATATTTCTGCAGTAAACTATCTTTTCTAAACAAAATAAACGAAAACACCAATAAGAGTAGCTACAAAAAAGTGCCCGAAAAGCTTTCTTACAGCCCCTCTATCAGGTGGAAAAGCTTTGCTCGTCGAGTCATCTCGGCAAGAAGAATGGGCACTAAAGTGGTTACCAATAATTTCTGCCCATATGCTAACCGAAGATTGTTGGAAATAGGTTTCGGTTACGGCGCAGGTATCTTCTTCCGCCCGCAAATGATTGTTGTAGAAATTCGGAATGGCATTTCTTGAAAAATTAGCTTCCTCCGTGACAAACGGTCACACGCCTTGAAAATCTCTGGGCAGTAATGCATGTACTCTTAAAATATGGTACGGATATAACAAAAACTCCACTAAAATTTTCAAAACGATTTGGTGGCCAATATTCAAGTTTCTGACGATCTTCTTCGTTCCCGCTTCTGGATGTTCTTCGACTTCGTGCAACACCGCTTTCTTAAATTTAGATGTCCTCACGTTTGAAGGTCTACCTTCAGATTTACCTCTTCGGACACTACCAGGTTCAATAAGACGACAATCAATATTAGAAAAGGTTCGACTATCTGGCAAAGCACGATTGGGGTATCCCTGGCGATAAATACGTCTGACTTGCGATCCACTACCGTCGGCGAGGTCATACACGTAATGCATATCTACCATTTTCTGTATCTGAGTAATTTACTAATATTAACAAGATTTAAAAAATAAGAAATGAAAAAGATAATTCACAGGGAACAGATTTGAACAACATATACTTACTCGAAAATGTCAGATGTGAAAAGCAATCGACTTATTTCAGGGCAACTAAATTTACGGCACAATAATTACATTGATTTTCTGGGATAATACAACGGTTTTTATTTTCTTACTCAAAAAAAAAACGGCGCATCGTAAACAAAAACAAGTCGGGATAGCTCTTATGTTTCAAATCGATTAAATGTTTCTATTCAAAATTATCAGTCAGTGCCCGTACGCACGGCACTGTTAAAGCTGAAAATTATGTTTGTATCGAAACATATGCACCTTTATTAACGGTGTCTAATTACCTAATATTATTGCAATATCTCAAGCAGTTTTAAAAATATTATTTCATCTCCATTTTTTCCAGAAACTTTAAGACCCTCTATTTTTGTAACCTACGAACATTTTTGAACCATAGTTTATAAGGCAAACTATCATTAATTTTTTATGTAGATTCACAGCCTTAAATAATCCAATATAAGTAAGCAACACCTTGTACATAACGCATATATATATATATATATATATATATATATATATATATATATATATATATATATATATATATATATATATATATATATATATATATATATATGTATGTATATGTATATATATATATATATATATATATATATATATATATATATATATATATATATATAACATCTGGAAATTTTGAAAAACCGTGCCAGAGAGGATGCAGGGAGCTCTTAAACTTTAGAAAAATGGTGCAGCCAAACGTGTCTGGCGGTATATCCACTGAAAACGTCTGTCGTTCCATTTACAAGGAAACGAAACCATGAAAGGCCCAGGCAGGTATGCCTATATGACACCTCTCTCTTAAGCCTCGCGAGGGTAAGGTCTCTAGTAGTAGCCCCAGATTAGATAGCACATTGAGATTCATACCGCACTAGGAGAGGATAACTAATAAAATCACGAGGGCTTATGGACCTGTCAAAGACTATTTTCTACAAAATGGGAACTATCACCGCGCATGACCCATTGGTATATATCTGATAATGGTTAGACCCATCATCACGTATGCATCATTAGTGTGCAACCTACACACAGCATTGCAGGACAAAATTAAGCAAGGCACAACGAATAGCCTGACTGAGCATTTCTGGGGCGATGAATGTGACACACACAGCGGCTATGGAAACTATGCTTAACCTGCCGCCATTACACCTAGTTGTTAAGGCGGAGGCCATCATAGGGGCCTATTGACTGAAGACCAACTCGGAAGAGGGAAATTCGTAGAATGGTCACAGCAACATCTTAACAACAATAGATGATCATCACGCTCTGAGTAGGGCCTCAGACATGGTAAAAAAAAACCTATCGAAATAATTATCCCGACTCGGGAAGACTCGATAGATGGGAACGGGCAAAAGCTCATTGGAACTGTATATTTCAGTCACGGGGCAAAAACAGCAGACGGAGCAGGATGCGGTATATACGGAGGCACCAGACTGGGATGCAGGATAGCTGTCAGCTTGGGTTGGTATGCAACCGTATTCCAGGCAGAAACAATAGCCATAGTGATGTGTGCATAAATGCTACTGGACAGGAATTACAGAGGCAAGAGAATCTTCATAGCTACTGATAGCCAAGCACTCCTAAAGGCGCTAGGGATACAGGAATCACAGTCAAATCTAGTATGCATTCGCAATCTCACCCAGCTGCCGGCAAGCAATATCGTCAAGAGGATCTGAGTACCTGTGCACGCCAATATAAACGGCAATGAAGCAGTAGACCAGCTCGCAAAGGAAGGGCAATGAAGGGCTCTAAACGGGCCAAAACCATACTGTGGGATTGCATATAAAACCGCAATTCATGAAATAGAGACGATGCTACAACGGTGGCATCTGGAACACTGGAATAAATATTCTGGCGAAGGCCCTACACAGGGGACCATCCAGCCAACGAGCAAAAGATCTGGTCAAGATGAGCAGGAAATAACTCAAACTATCGACAGACCTGATAACGGGCACTGTCATATGCAGAAACACCTCTATACATTGGGGATTGAATCAGATCTAATGTGCAGAGGATGCGGAGAAGAGGCAGCAACTCCACTGCATATAATGTGCCACTGCGAGGGATTTATAGAAGCACGGCGCAGGTTAATAGGGAACGAAAAGGTAAACTTAGAAACTCTTAAGACTTCTCACTACAGGA
Source organism: Tillus elongatus (assembly GCA_964006375.1). Classification (NCBI taxonomy): domain Eukaryota; kingdom Metazoa; phylum Arthropoda; class Insecta; order Coleoptera; family Cleridae; genus Tillus; species Tillus elongatus. Next base: position 77,424,906 of record OZ023267.1, read on the forward strand.
TAATACTGGATTTTTGCAAAGAAACGGGCATCCTAGAAGAGTAGGGTGAATTCCGGGGACACAATAGGCCAGAGAGGCCGCGGTGCAGGGACTAAAAAGTGTACCACCCCTGTATAATAATAATATACAGGGTACAAGAAAGTCTGGAAAAGGTTGAATATCGCGAAAACTACTCTTTAGATTGGAAATGAAAAAACCCGCATCTGCTATTTTTGAAAAAGCTATCAGATGACACCAAAATATATCCCCCCACCACAACCTTTGTGGGTGTTTTTTTTACGATTCGTGGAAGATGGCTCTGTGATCGACGAAATTCAAGTTTTTCGGGTTTTGCAATGGAGAGGCGATTCACTCGATTCGCCAATACAAGTGCGATAGAACTTTACATTTGTCTGTTCTAAACATTTGATACTTTTGTAAAAATTTAGTTTAGTTTTGATTCAGGTGAGTCCCCTCAAAGAAGGAAATAAAGAAGTAACATCGTGAAAAACAGCTTAGTTGGACATCTATAAGCAGCCTTTTTCACATTTTGCATCAAAATTTTCTCTTAATCAGGTTCTTTGCCCCCTAGCAGGGCTATTTGTTCCAGGTACCCAGGCTTGTTTGCGTGTTGAATGGATATCATTTTTTTTGGCATTTATGCTTTGCACGAAACACTACCAAGCAGACCTCAAAAAACAGGAAAAAATTGTATTCAGCGTAATCTCTAACGAATAGAAAATTTTGTTTTCAAGTAAAAGTAGTTTTTAGTGTAGAATGCGAATCTGCAATCAAAGGTGTATGTTGCTATTTAAGATTTTACAGTTGACCCCCTTCCCACCCAAAGGAGTTGGGGTAGGGGCATCAATTTTGATATCATTGATAGCTTTTTCAAAAATATTAGACGCGTGTATATATATATATATATATATATATATATATATATATATATATATATATATATATATATATATATATATATATATATATATATATATATATATATATATTTATAAACATGTTAAAATTGAAACTTGCCCGAGATATGTGTTCTAGGGGGCCTAGTCCGCGCTCATCTGGAGAATTTTTTCTACGAAAATTCACTATGATGCAGTACTATACAGTGTCATTTGTTCAAAATTTAAAACCCATATGTGTCTTGTAAAAATACAACACTGTGTATAAACTATTAAACAAGGTGCAGAGAGGGTAGACAAATGATTTGTCACATTGAATTTTTTCTTATTGGTATATCCAGAAATTGTACTGATAATAAACCTGATATACTTAAATAGTTTATTAAGACTAAATGTAGGTCGAGGAGTCACTCCTTGTGACATAATGATAACCTTTCACTTCATAGAATTAGATGTATAGCGCACAGCAACATTGGAATTCGAATATAAGCATAATACAATTTTATTTATTATTACTAATGTCTGAAGTACATTTTATATTGGTTCTAAGTGGAAATATCTGCTGCGATGTCACAGAATTTTCATTCTATATTCAGTCATGTCGAATGAATGAATATATGATATCAAATAACAAGCACAATAAATTTTCTCGTCTACGATTTCGGCTGAGTTATAGCTGCTTTTATGGATTTGCCACCGATCACATATGAAGTCCGTAAGCTGTTACAACGACTTCGGGTGACTACTTTGCCAATTTTCATTGATTTAGTCATGAAGCCGACCCCAGTTCTTCATATTTTATTTCTTGAAATCCAAAAGTATTTTATTACCCTCGGTTTATGATTAGAAAATAATAAGAATATTACTCTTAAAAAAGAAAGCTTCCTTGCTCGGGTTCTCTTGGTTGAGCTTACTTATTTGTATCGTATTTTCTTATACACTCAAGCTAAATGGACTACAAAATAAAGCCATGCATCTTAAAGTCAAATGGGGTTATTACTCAATTTGTTTTTAGATACATATTTTCATCGCGTTTAACTTCATCCTTCAGATAGTGTTATGATTGCAGCATTCTCTCCTAGAAATCCTTGAGATTCTCTCCTTTTTCATTTTTCGCAATTCAAATTTTCCAGCTACAGCACTTAAATTTATTTACACACTACCACATTAGATACCTTCATTATAACTTTTAGACCCGTTTACTTCACCTTATTATACGGTTCTTTTTACCTTATGATGTCGGAGTTTTGATTTAGTTGTCACCATAAGTATTATGTAGTCATTACTTTTTTGGTGAATTTTTTCCGAAATAATACTGCAACTTTATTCCTTCAGGAGTCTTGTCCTTCATCATACCAGGTGACTAAGTTTATAGTGGTAGTAATTTACACAATTAATGGAATACCTAACTTTAAGACAACAACGTTTGAAAGGCTGGTTTTTTGAGATATTGTTCTCTGATGCCGAAACATTTTAAGCTTAAAAGCTGATTTTTTGTATGTGGCCCTAGATTTCGAACGTCAGTAAGACAAAAATAAAAGTGAAATTCAAATGTGTCCATAGGCGTGCCCGCGGGAGTTGACGTAAATGAAATATTAAATACTTCTTTTCTCGATGCACTTTTTCCATTTTTGTCACCAACTAATAATACTCCAGACATTTCTACATAAAGAGGCGTACTTGTATGAAGTCGCTGGAGTGCACCATTTACGAGAAAAGTGGACTTAACAAATCTTCGCTCCTCGATCGTTTCGCTAACAAACTTAGCGTTATCAGAAGCGATGATGACTTTATCCATTCCTCTGATGACGCTAACTTACATTACCTTACGCTTAACTACTAATCACAATAAATTATTAAAATAAGAATCGCTTCGTTCAATTCACAGATGGCAACGTTGTACATTAGACGGCGTTACTCCAGCAAAATGATGAATTATTATCTCCTGACATGCATTTGTTATACAACCTCAAAGGTTTCCCGCTGTTTGAACATAAGCAGCATATACTCTTCCTTTGATGAGACCCCACACAAAGAAATTCAAAGATGTTAAATCGGGAGAACGTGGGGGCCATGGAACTGTACCTTTGTACCTGGGTCATTGGCAGTAAACTAAGTTCTTACATAACTTGGAATAAGCTGAACCAATGTTAGATCAATATCTAACTGGAACCAAGTCTGGAGTCTTGACCTAATCGAAACGTCATCCCATATAGCAGAATGCTCAGTTTCTAAAAACTATTGTAAAGTTTCCCCTTCAACTCATCGTAGCAAAAAATATCTCCCAAATAATATGAAAACTAAATTCTTGCTGAAAATTTCGTGGTCTAACAGCGTAAGTTTTTTCTTGTGCTCAAATATGTTGATTATATAACTTTATGACGTGGGGTAAAGCGGAATTCGTCACTTCGTAATATTTGTGACAAACCATTCCCACTGTTTTGTAACGATTTGAAAGCCACTGGCAAAAGTATACTCTGCGTTCTTTATCGTGTCGCATCAGACGTAAATATTGCATCGGTTGCAGATGATAGGCATGCATATATTTCCGTTTTAGAACCCGGTATATCATGGTTTAGATGGTTTGGGGAAGACGAAGGGCCACCGACACTTCTGGGGTCAGGTTTTTTCTTTGCCATAGGGCTCGTCTGCGTCTTTGCCGCCCCGATAGCTGTGCAGCCTTTGGGTTATTGTGCATGCTCTTTGTCTTTTCTACTCCGCCCATTCCAAAATCATTGTGCCTTCAGCTAGTCTGCACAGCAACTGGTAGGGTGAAGTTTAATATTGCTCTGTCCCTGGTCTGAGATGTCCGTAGATCAGTTGTCTTTTGCGGTCTAGAGCTTAACACTCGCACAAGATGTGCTGGGCTGGTTCTTACCCCTCGCCGCAGAGTCTGCATGCCTGGATCTCTCTCAAAGCACCCCATTTTATGAAGGTGTTTCTTGACAGCCACGGCTTCCCTGGCCGTGCTCTTTGTCACGCACAGAACCCGCACCCAAATGAGGGCAACCTCATTCTGGCTAGCCAGGTCGCTCGTCTCGTCTCGACATTCACTTACAAGTGGGCTACCTAGGGCCCTGAGGGCTGCCTGGCTGCCTGTGGCTATGAGGATCCGCTTGTTGGTGTAGCCCCTCCTCTACTTCCCTCGCACGCAGTGCAAGATAGCGTAGATTTCGGCCTGAAAGACCGTTGCATGAGCTCCGAGGGAAATAATGTGACTTACCCTCGGTCCTTGCGAATAAAAGTCTACCCCCGTCCCAGGCTCCCAGACGGTTCATTTCGTGAACCAGACGGGCGCGTCCCGCGGTAGGCCCGGCGTCCACCCCGCCATGTCTCGCAGTCGGGGATTACCACTGTAAACTTGTTATCCCTGCAGATTCGCGGGCTCGCGAAGCCCGACCTCATTTCAAACATGGGCTCCTTCACTTCCTCCATTTCGTAAACGGTATAACGGTTGCTTTCTCAGGACTCACCCCGAGCCCTTGGCCAACCGTCCAACTTTCCACCACTTTCAGTGCTATCTGCATGCGCTCCCACACTGACTGTTTAACCTTCCCTCGAACTATGATGACAATGACGTCCGCATAGCCCTGTACCTTGTACCCCCTCCCTAGAGCCTCCCTGTCAGTCCGTCCTCGACTAGGCACCAGAGCAGGGGAGACGAAAAGCTTCTGTACACGGCCCCTAATGTGCCGGTCGAGTAGTTTTCCATTGTTTTTAGCAAGAAGGACATGAGACTTATTGGCTACAGGGACTTTACCTGGTCTGTTGGACGCTCAGGGTTAGGAATGAATACAACCCTGGCCAGTCCCCATGCCCTCGGAATATACGCCAGAGCCAGACTGGCCCTCATAATGAGTGTAAGCGCCGGCGCCAGTACGTCTATACCCTGTTTGAGCATGATGGACATTATTCCATCAAATCCCGGGGATTTGAATGGCTTGAAGCTGTTAATGTCCCATCTGATTTTGCTCTAAGAAGCCACCTCTTTAGCGACTCTCTGGTCTACTCTGCATGCCCGCCTATACAGCGCCTCTATTTCTGAGTGTTCCCAGTCTGAAAGTGATTGGTTTATTATGTTGCAGCCGGGGAAGTGGGTCTGTAGTAGGACTTCCATGGTTTCCTCCCCCAAGCTTGTAAAGCCTTCCGTCGATGTTTTAATGGAGCATATGTTGGTATGAGTGCCCTTGGACAAGATCTTGTGTAGTCGGGCACCCTCGGATGTGCTCTCCACTTCCTCGCAGTGCCGCCTCCACGACTTCTTTCTGGCGTCCCTCAGTCTTTTGTTATAGCTTGTTAGGGCATGTCTATATTCATCCCATGCTTCCGATCTTTTGGCCGCGTTGAACAGCTTACAGACCTGCGTCCTGTTTTGCCTGAGGTGTTCTTTCCACCACGTGACATTCCTGGTAGACGCCCTCATTTTCATGGGGCAGTTGGCGTTATAGGCCGAGGTGATTGCGTCTCGCACTTGGGCTGCCGCAATCTCGAGGTCTATTGAATTGTCTATTATACTCTTAACCCCCCACAGTTCCACTGCTAGGTCTGCCCTGTAGGCTTCCCAGTCCGCCTTGCGAGGTTCTCGGTACCATACCGTTTATCTTTCGACTTTGGCGATTTATTTTAAACCGGATGTATCGGTGGTCTGAGCTACTCACTTCCCCAGACATATCCCAGTTCTTAACAAAGTCACCCAGATACTGGGTGGAAACTGTTAGACCTAAAACTTCCTCACTCCGGTTTGTCACGAAGGTCGGTTTATTAACTCTATTCCATATGTCTAGATTAAATTTCATAAAGCATTGTAAAAGAGACTCACCTCTAGAGTTTGTGTCCGAGCTTCCCCACAACTCATCGTGCGTGTTTGCACTGCTACACACCATCAGCTGCTCCAATTCCTTGGGTAGAGGAGGGTCCGTGCTGTCTCCTGGTAGATAGGCCGATTCGACAGTAATATCTCTCTGCCCATCCGCTCCTCCACATCGAATTTTGATCATTTCCAGGTCCCTGGAAGAGAAATTTATTAAAGGCAGAAACTCTATCCCTTCCCTGCAAAAATGGAGGCCCTCGGGTTCTCGCTGGATCTGCTGTAGATGAGCTGTCCAGCAGCTCCACCGAGTCCCTTGATCTCTTCTTTATAAGAGTACGATTCCTGGATGAGGGCCACATCCGTGTTCCTCAGAGCCATCAGTAGTCCGGCCGTGGCTGCCCTACTGTGTTGGCGGTTGACCTGAAGGAACCCCGGTTGCTTCCCCAGTGGGCGAAAGCTAACCCTTCCCAGGCCCCAGAAAGCCCTGAGCGAGGTTCCTACAAGGGCTCTGTAAGACGCCTCCTCGATCGAGAAGGCGAGAGCCTGTCCTTATTCCTCGGCCTTCCTGCTTAGAACCGACCAGTGTTGTGTCCCGACTTCAGGGTTTTGGTGGATCTTCAGTCTACTGACCACCGTCTCTTGCGAGACGGTGTCAGGGATCCTCCCAAAGAGACGCTAGGACCTTGCGTCTCTTTGGGAGGTCGTTGGGCTCGACGGCTATCAAATCCCCCCAATCTTACCGAAGCCCCGAATCGTTTTCCGCAGCCAGTCTCGCGACTACTGGCCGGCACAGGTTATCCAGAGGATGCCCCCCGCCAGGCGCGCCCGATTGAACTGAGGCGGGCTCTCCCTTTCCTGTAGGGAGTCCACCGCAGCTACCACCGCAGCCTGGGTCAGGTCCGCCTCCCGCTGGTCTAGCGTGACCTCAGGATGACGTCTGTCAATTACCGCAATCCCGAGGCCCTCCGCAGCCTCCTTTTACCAGCCAGCCTGCACCGGTGTTCTGGCCCTGGCCCTTTTGGGACGTAACGCCGGTCGCCATTTTTTGCGCTCTCCGGGGCTTCTTTGTTTCACCCCGGAAAGACGCTTGGACTGCAGGGACAGTCCCTCTACCTCTGCAGTAAGGTCCTCACTAGTAAGGGGGCGGCCAGAGTCCGCGGACATCGCCGACCTCCGGTGGGAACCAGCCTCAAGCTTGCGTACCAGGGACAGGTCCGTGGCCGAAGCTACCCCCTGATCCCCCATATCTACGTCGGTCGTCAGACGTCCGGAGTCCACGGACGCTGCCGCCCCCTGGCTCGTCTCCGTTTCCGGAATAGACTCAAGGCATGAGTTTGTGGCCGGAGCCTCTCCTCGAGGCTCATTGGTTTTGGTTTTATTTATATTTGTCTTCTCCATGTTGTTCCCACGAGAATGGGGAAAATACTGTTCACACCATCAGAACCCCCTGTGTAGTGCAAGGTGGGTTACTCTGGAGGGTTGCCCAGTACCCCAGGGGTTCCGTTCATGACACGATCACCCTGGTGCCATCAATCTCTAGGCACGGGTTACGTGACACCGTGGATTGGGGGAGTTTTATCGACCTCAACGTCTAGATCCGTTATGTTCAGTTATAAGTAGGGTCACCTCGTGCAGGATGCGGTTCTTCACCGCGCATGAAGATCTTGGGGAAAGCTTCATCGAAAGCTCATGTTGTTGTTTCCACTTCCTCAACTTACCCCCTGGAGTCCTCTGGCCCCCAACTCCCCGACTACTTTAATTTCTTGAAAAATGCGCCGTGATATTCTTTCTTCCATTTTACCTTGGAAGGTTGCGCCTATCTTCGATGTGGATATCTTCTTTGATATCGCCTCGCTGCTAGAGCCGAGTTTCCGTTTGCAAACCCATACACAAAATTAATATCACCTTGCTCTTCGTTTGTTGAATTTTAATTTTTTTTAAATTAGTACTAATAAAACTCTATTTACGACCTCAGACCCAAACAAGGTTTCCAACTTAAAAGGAAATAATTTTATTTTTTGACATTTACGGCTTATTTTGACATCCAATGTACATTTGTTTTAATTATTTTTTGCAAGTTTCGTTATGTTGAGAATTATTCAAGTCCATTTTTGTCGTAAATGGTCCATTATAGCATCTTCAGACAATATTTTATGTAAAATTATGTGACATTATTTGCTGGTGTTAGAAATGAAAAAAATGCCTTACGACAAAACATTTTTTGCCTCAACTCCCACAGAGACGTCTATAGAAAAATTTTATTTTCTCTTTTATTTATGTCTTAATGACCCTAAAAAGTAAGGGCCGCCTACCAAAATTCAGCGTTTTATCTCAAAACGTTTCGGAAATTTGTAATCAAAATCAACATCAGAGGATAGCTTTTATAACCGTGTATCTCAAATAACGAAACTTTTTAGTACATTTATATAAACTTTTCGTTTTAGACTTATGTCTTCGATATATTGGTAACTTCTTGCTACCATAAACTGGCTCATATGTATATCATTCTGAAATAATTACTCCGAAGTATCCATGATTTGGTCGTCTTGCTTCTGATATGCTAAGTATATCCATATTCATTTAAACTCCTATTTTTTTTTTTGCTTTTTTCATTTTTTCTTCAATAAACATTTTTCAACTGTCCATGTTCCCATATAAGAAGAGTGCTTGTTTTTATTGCGTCACATATTTTCTAATTGAAACTGACGTTTCATCTCCTGTGTTGTGTAGGGTTTTGCGTGATAGTGATCTGAAAAGCCTGCCCAGTACGTTTTTCCACTGCGGTTCTTGAGCTCTGATGCGCATGATTTCATTGAGCCGTGTCTATCATGTTTGTAGATGTGAAAAATAGGAATACATTACGGTCGTTCCCACTGATTTCCACCCTTTTATAAAAAGGAAGGCAGGTAAGGTGGAAACTGACATTAGACAGTACAAGGCCAGCTAAGAAAAATTACTGAACAGCCGCATCAGCTGGTCCGGTTAGTCGCCTCTGTAGATTTCGTGGAACAAGACTGGTTACGTTCCCGGGACCATAAGAGACATACGTATACCTAATTGTGTTTTTTTTTCATATGATTACGATTTCCTAGAAAAATTGATGGAAAAGTGAAAAGCCTGGAATTATTTTAACATAAAACCATTTACACACGCGAAGAGTTTTCTCAGCTGCTACTAGCTTCTACACAGCAACTTTTGAGCATCTTTGTTGTAAAGCATCTGATTTAAAAACCAGTGTAACGTCAGAGGATACCACCTTATGTCTGTGCTGAGTATCGAACGGTTTCTTGAAGTTGAGGTATCCAAAATAAATAAAATGTAAAATGAATTAAATATCAGATATTATAAAAACTTTTGAATTGATTGAAAACGGCCCCTTAATTTTTAAGATTGAGGTAAAACAATCTTAGTTAGAGAAGCGACATTGAAACGGGGATGTTATTACAATTGTTTAGTTTCAAGGAAGGTAATTATCTCTCTAATATAAATATCTGCCTATGGCAATAGCTTGTTTATGGTACACAAACCCAGGAAAAAATCTTTAAATCTATTAGTAACAAAATCATATATACGTAAGTTTTTGAACTATACTAATGAAAAAATGACCTGCGTTCTGTAATTGTAACTATCTTCAGTGTTAATTGGCTGAAGCAGGGTTAAGGGTTGATGGGACCACAGTCGCTCGGAGGTTATAGAACATCACAGGGTAGAAAGTGCTCTCAACCGCGGTCGATGATTTTCCTTTACTCAAACCTTGCTGCGGCTTCTACTGCATTCATTTAGCACTCTCTTTTGTCGCAATAGTGGGTTTAATTTTGCAAAGGATTTGAAATATAAAATTTGTGTATAAAGCAATATAAACCGCCTCAAACAATATTGTCAAACAAAGTTAAATGTTTCATTGACTGTATATGTAAAGACAGTGAATGATTACAACTTTTCGGAAAAAATGCAGTATATATAGTCAATATTTACTGAACCAATCGAGTTCAAATTTGGTAGGTAGGACCACTGATACGATATCTACGTGCTCCTAAACTTCTAGTAATTCAACATATATTGCATTTTCAGTTTTCTGCATTTTTTTCTAAAAGTATTTGAGTGTCAAAACTGTCTAACGAAGTTTTCCATGCTATCTACAAGATGAACGGGATTGCCAAATTTGTTTTTGACTGGTTAAGGATTTTTTGAGTTATCGGTTGGATATACACACACACACATAAATACACGTATTGCAATGATTATGGCAACCGTGCAATGTACCAACAAATGGCGACTCAAACGATCTGAGTTGTAGTATACTGAGTTTGACGTTATAATGCTAGAAATATCGTTAGATCATCTATACACTCGCTGATTGGTGAGATATTTCGAGATGAGCAAGCGTGCATACAACAACATTGTGGCATCGGTTGCCATAAGTTGTGTGTATGAGTGTGAATATATATCAAGAAAATGGCAACTTTATGTGTGAACTATTAACAACATTGTGGCAACGGTCGCCATAAGTCCTGTGTATGAATGTGAATATATACCAAGAAAATGGCAACTTTATGTGTGAACTATTAACAACATTGTGACATCGGTTGCCAAAAGTTCTGTGTATGAATGTGAATATATATCAAGAAAATGGCAACTTTATGTGTGAACTATTAACAACATTGTGACATCGGTTGACATAAATTATGTGTATGTAATGTAAATATATATATTAAGAAAATGGAAACTTTATGTGTAAACTATATGACAATATTGAGGCATCGGTTGCCATAAGTTCTGTGTATGAATGTGAATATATATCAAGAAAATGACAACTTTATGTGTGAACTATTAACAACATTGTGCCATCGGTTGTCACAAATTCTGTGTATGGCAGGTGAATATATATATATATATATATATATATATATATATATATATATATATCAAGAAAATGACAACTTCTTGTATCAACTGTATATAACTATGTACGACTATGCGTTGTTGTGGCTTCGTATTTAAGAAGGTAAACGTGTGTATTCTCAAGTCATAAGCTGGACTGTGTAGCAACATGCGGCATCTATATTTACAGGAGTTTGAGCATGGAAATTAGGAATTTTGATTGAAATCGTGTGCAAGTTATAACATGGTTTGCCAGCAAGCAAAGTGAATTTTCTTTAAAAAATCACTAATGAGGAGATGGCTACTTTTGAATTTTGAAATTATTTTTTTCACATGAGCGCTAACTAGCCCTCCTAGAATACATATCTCGGGTCAGTTAAAATTTTTATGTATATATATATATATATATATATATATATATATATATATATATATATATATATATATATATATATATATATATATATATATATATATATATATACCTAACTTCTCGGTTTGTTAATTATTTTTTCCTAGGCAATCCGCTATCGCTATTTATTGCAGAACCTTTTCATAAGCAGATTTGAAACAGATCTTGAAAGTGAAAGTGGTTATTTTCCTTAGACTGTCGTTTCGTTACGTGGATGATATTTTCGCAGTGTTTAACACAAACATTTTCAGAATAGAAGATTTTATTGCCAAATTAAACAATAAATTTGATTCGATAAATTTTACCCACGAATTAAAAATTAATAATAAATTAGCCTTTCCAGATGTACTAGTTATCAAGAATAAAGACGCTTTAGAATTCGATGTCTATGAAAAGGCAACCACCATTCCAAGCTACATTCCGAACGACCCACATCAGACGAACGAAAAAAATAAATGGCCAGTCTGAATTTTTTAGTAAACCGGTTAATTAATTTGACTTTAAACAAAAGTACATATACCAAAGAATTAAATTATATTAAGGACGTGGCCGAATATAAGGGATACAGTGCTTGCATAGTGGAAAAATTATACAATAAATAGACAAAAAAGAAATTGTTGACGGAATCAAGGACGTTTAGAAGAGAGAAATCCGAAAAAACTTTGTTTGATTAACATTTCAACCTCGAATCACGAGGGGTCTAGATAGCATTTTTTTAAAAAGTCAACTTGCAGCTAACATTTTCGACAAAAAAATACCTTAAAAAACTTGCTAAGTAATCCAAAAGACAAGGATAGAACGGCCAAAATGTCGGGAATTTATGAAATAAGTTGCAAATATTGTAATCTTAAGAACGTCGGACAAACAAAAAGATCGATTGGAATTAGATTCAAAGAACACTTAGCCCAATTACGTTACGGTACTATAGATAGATCTTCCGTCGCCTGACCTAGTTAAATGTTAGACAACAAAGACAGCTAAACGCGTTCGAGAGTATATATTTTGCGAAATATAGTTACAATAAAAAATGTATGAACGTTTCACCACCGCCGATTACGAGTCACCTGATCGATTGCTTTGTAAAATAAATTCCCACGTTTCAACACCTCCTAGAGATAACATAAGAATACAGATATTTCCGCCAGAGGAAACTGTTAACTTAGTTGTCGTTGAACCTTCCCAAAATTATTAGAGATGGACACCTTTTAGATAAGTTAATAAAGACAGTTCAAAGACGTCGTTCGGCGATAAAAAATACAATACACTGCAGAATGTGCCTGCGACTAGTTCCCCTCACAGTTCGGTCTCTTTACCTAAGATCCGGTATATAAAGTGATGTTAGTTTTTGAAGTAGTTAGAATTTTTCATCCTCTGATGGCGCTAACTTGGTTAGTGAAATGATCGTCAGGTCCTTTAAAATGTGTTGTGGTGATTTGGGTTCTCTCTCTTATCAGTGCTCATCACAGGTTCCAATCTTCACTTAGTATATCACCCTATATATGCATAGTCGATAATAAAATGATTTTTTTTTCACACATGGGAGACTAACCTACTCTTTTCATCAAATACAAAAATATATGAATTGACGGTTTCCAATAAATGCTTTGGCACGTTTGTTCTTCCTCATTGTTCCTATCAAGGTTAGCTTCTTTTATAACATTTTTCCGCGACATCGCGAGAACTAGCCTAATTATCTGTGGTACAATTTTTGTTTGAACCTTGAAGGGCTCTTGTAAGATAGAGCACCTATTGTGTAGGAATTGAATGTTGTTTTTCTCTATCTTCTCTATTGATATAAAGTTTAGCTGAGCACAAATAAAATTTCAGACCATACTTGTCTTGCTTGTTGGGTATGCATATTGTTACACTCTTCGGGGTTCTTTATTTGCTGATTAACGATACACAACTTTCCAAACCACTAATTTATTATAACTGACTATTTTCTAATATTAAACACCCCAACTAAGATATTTCTCTATTACCAAATGTCTATAGTTTATTTGTTGCCTTCTATTATTCTGCACAATCGCTTATTTAATTACTGACTACTCTATCTGCGGCTCATTTATTAATACCGTCTCTAGTAGTTCTATATCGTTCTACATGATTCCATATCTGTGACTTCTAGTGCCTTCTCGAAATATCATTCTAGAGTATTCACTGTTACCAACACACTCTGCAAGCTGTCTGTAGCCATAGAAGTCATATGCTCCATAGAGTTCATAAACTAGACTCTCATAGAGACGGATGTGAAACTGCCCTCTTCTTACATTCGACCCCTTCGTTCGGATTCTGACAGTTTTCTGAATGGCGTAAGCCTGTGCATATAGACTACATTCATCTGGCTCTTTGGGCTACTCTGAATGCGATAGACAACGTCCTTGATCCGTTTGACTAATTTTTACGGACCTTTCTATGATTTATATACTTTCGGTGACCGTCCCTGCATCGTACAGGATTGTAAAATCATACCCGATCTCCTTCTTTCAAATCAGTCGAATTAGTTCGCACGTCATTACGGGTCTTCATGCGGTCGCCTTCTACTCGTATATTCATTCTCAGAGTGAATGAGTAGCCTACATGTCTTCTCTTCATTATATAGGAGCTCTCTTTAAGCGAAGCTCTTACACTGCACTGGTTCTTCCGCCCAATTGCTCTTAACCTGTTGTTTCTACTTCAACAAAAATCTCTGCAGGCCCTATTTTTCTCGTCGGCATCAGCTCTTTATAACAAATGTGTTCATTGGCCTTTCTATGTGTTTGCTTCACACCTAAATGGTTCATACAAGCTTTCTTGTATTTCTCTAATAATTTCTTTTTTAGTTGCAACTGGCTGAATATATGGGACGTGTTTTCCTCTCTTAGCTTACTTCACTGGAATAACACTTTCGTTGCAGACGTTAATGTTATTTTCTTTCACTGTGATTTTCTGCACTACCAATTTACTGCCAGGCGACATTACCATTCTACTAGATTACTACACTAGACGACATTATAGAGTATTCGCTGTTACCAACACACTCCGCAACCTGCCTGTGACCATAAATGTAATGTGCTCCATCGACTTTGTACACTTTATTCTCATAGAGATAATATTTTAAACAGCCATCTGCCTCAGAAACGCAACAAGGTTGTATGAATGATTACGTATTCTAAAAGTGTAAAACTTTGTCTGCAGCATTCCTTAAAAATATTTCAAATTTGTCTGATAGCCGATTGTATTATTTTATTTATCTCTTCTCTGGTGGCTGTATCGTTAGATCCCAAACAGTTGATCAAAAACTCAAATAGATTTTTGGACATAATTTCTCTAGAAATGGGTGGTCCAAATTAAGTTGACCATATATCACTCAGCGTAATATGAACCTTTTTTATTACTTAGATATAGTAATCCGGATAAGGCACACATTTCAACATTATTTGTGGCACCAGTATAATGTTGCTTAGCTTTGTAACGAGTCTTCATACTTTCAATTTCAGCATTGGTATATAATTATATTACAATTACTATATCCAAAATGTTTTGTGTAAAAAATATTTCATATTTTTTTACGTCAAATATAAATATCTTTTTACAGTTCTTGTGCTTCTGCGGTGAAAGTTATGCAGATATCATTTATGTCCATTTTTTCGAATATACTGTTTTCTAACTACTGGGAGGTTAATGGATGGCACAGTTCTGCCAAAAAGAATTTGTTGATTCTGGAGCAACTGCATCAAATTCATCTTTTTCCAAGCTTTCGTTTTCTTCAAAGCCTCCATTCTCGCTGCCCTCACTTTCTACAATATCGTTCTTTGGTCGCCGACGACTCCACGTTGCCGTTCAACGGTTAAATCCTTCGACTTGACATTAGTTCCGACATTGTAAAGATAGTATAAACTTCACATACATATATATATATATATATATATATATATATATATATATATATATATATATATATATATATATATATATATATATATATATATATATGGTTATGTTGCTTCTCGTATGTGAAGTTTATACTATCTTTACAATGTCGGAACTAATGTCAAGTCAAAGGATTTAACCGTTGAACAGCAACGTGGAGTCGTCGGCGACTATATATATATATATATATATATATATATATATATATATATATATATATATATATATATATATATAGCCTATTTATCATGTTATATATGAATACATTAAATAAATATTTTTGGTGTTTTTTTGTGTGTGTGTTAAAGAACGTTTTTTTAAATGCTTTGGCATCTACTCTTTGGCCTCTTAGCTCAAAATAAGGTTTTTTGGTTCATAAAATTTAATAGATGTCATCCAGCTTAAAATAACGTTACTTTGGTCTATATAATTAAATGAATTTCGTTAATCAAGCAAAATCTCTCAACACTGTAGCCTTATTGGCCTCCTGACGAAGCAAACAAAAAATCATGACAATAACCGAATTTTCCATAACGTTAGCAACTTGAGATTTGGTGCACAGTATAGTCTCTATAAAGCATAAACGTATCTACCAAAGTTCTTTAAAGTACCTTAACTATTTTCGAAGATACAAAAAATTTCCTCAAAAAATTGAATTTTTCGCGAAAAAACTGGTTCGATTGAACTGCTTAACCTTTTTGACAGAAATGTGTATAAGCTGACTTTATATATATATATATATATATATATATATATATATATATATATATATATATATATATATATATATATATATATATATATATATATATCACAAAACAGTTTTAAAAACCCGACAATCGTTTAACTAACCAAGTTAGGGTCATTAGAGGATGAATAATTCTTAGTTAGAATTATTCATCCTCTGATGACGCTAACTTGGTTAGTGAAACGATCGTCGGGTTTTTAATTTTTTTGGTGATTCGCGTTCTCCAAGTGCGTTTATCAGTGCTCAGCACATGTTCCAATCTTCACTTAGAGAAAGGTGTATCCAGATTTCAGCAAACTCGATTAGTTATTTATTCATTACTCACTGGACCGATGCATATATGTTATCATTATTTTTATTTATTGATAAATAATTATACTGGTACTTTATATCTATATAAATAAGCCTCAAGATTTGCGCAATATATTTTGGCATGATATTATCAGCTTACAAAACCAAAACATACAAAAACTGGAATAAGTGACGATCGAAATGCATTATATAGGCCCCAATTAACATAAAATATATATGGTAGTTACAGCCCATAAAAGATTACAATCATTACTTCACTAGAAATGTGTAAATTTTTGTTTCAATGTGTTTATCATCTACCTGGAACCAAATAAACATAAAAATTCTAAAAAAATGAGGTTTGCCTTAACAGCAAAGTTTGTTTCTCTAAATCTTAAATCGATAATTGATTATAATCACAACCTATTTGGCGGACTTCATCTCATATACGTATACGAGCCACCTTTAGCATATGCCTCCAAATTGAGGCATTGTTTGAAATCTTACGATTTTTATAACGAACGTCGCTTGTAGAAAAAAGCAACTTTGATTAATAACTACAGGTAAACATCCCAGTGATTTTTATTTAAAAAAAGACTTATTTTATATAATACATATTTAGAAATTCTTCTACCCCACAACAGATCACAGCTGTAAAATTACTGTTATGCAGCAAACAAAGAGAGCAGGTAGTATTTAGGAAATAAATATGGGTACCCTTGAGCATCTTGTCAACTACAGTAACAATAGAATCCTAAGAATACTGGTATACTTAGGTAAATATAAAATTCTGGTGGCAAAGATGTTATATGGCAGCCAATTTTTATTAAAATGTTTAACAAATATGTACATTCAAAATTTCATCAGCACAAATTAAGTAGATAAAAGGCATGTGGTGTCGTAAATCTTTGATATAATTTAGACATAAAGTTTCTGATACCTGTGAGGTTCTATAGAATATGTGTCATAGATTTGCTTTTAGCATCATCCTAGAAAAAATGAAATTGAACAATATATTAGAAACTTTATTAGGAGGTACCTATGAGTTAAACGGTAATAAGGGGTGCTGCTGTCTCTCACATAATTTACAGAGAATATTCTTATAAGTGCAATATATTTTTCAGATCTGACAATCGTTTCGCAAACAAAGTTAGCGTCATCAGAAGGATGACACCTCTTCTCAAATAGCCATAAAAGGAACAAAAAAATGCTTGAAAATAAATAGGCTAAGCTATTACGACGTGAAGAAAAACAATTTCATTCATATTGCTGACTATTACTTCAATATAGTCACAACGTGTGCAAACCTCGCATCGGCGACAAAAATTTCAACATTTTCTTGTCGCTTAAACGTCATAAAAGGTATCAAAACATCTAGAAAACATCATTTGGGAACGATTTTTTTTTTGGCTGTCAGTCTGTCGATCTGTCGGGTTGTCGGTCTGTCTGTTTGTAGCCACGGTAACTTTAGAACTAATTGAGATATCGTCCTCAAATTTGGTATACAGTTAGAACTAGACAAACGAACGGTTCGGATTGCTTTTGGGTAAAAACTCTTTAGAGGGTAGGGGATGATGAGGATGGATAGGTTCGTTAGCCAAAAAAATTGGAACAGTTTCTCCAGAAAAATTTTGTGTTTTCTTTCGAAAAATTTATATATCTCCGGAAATAACAAACCTATAGCTTCAAAATTTGGTAGCCGGGCTTACGTCGTTAAAGCTGAACTATGTACCGAAATTTAGATTTCTTAGTTAAAAGGAAAAAAAGTCTGAACGCAGCAAGTGCGTTATCGAAGTGAATTTTTATAAAAATGCTTTGAATAGCAAATATGTCTTTTTAATGCAAGCAGTCATCAATTTGGTTACCGGTATAACTTATATAGTAGAAACAATGTGCCATATGTTATCAAAATTACTTATTGTTTGAAAATGTACAAAAATTTTCCGACAATAGACTTTAAATGTTGGTTTCTTAGCCAACAAACCTTAGGTTAATAGCAAATTGAGTTATTGAAATTTGAAGCATTTAATGAAAATTTGCTACCAAAACGCACTCACTGAGTCTCGATTTTTTTTCTTGCAAACATATTTCGATAAGAAATGCAATAAAATAAGGGTGTTCGAAAAAAATTGTAGGGATAACCAACGACTTATGGGCCAGCCGGTGATTGTCAAAATAATTTTATAAGATGCAGCTCAAGACACCCTATAATTAACTTATAAAATTTTTTCTCGTCTCTTGTATAATAATAATTATATTGAGCTTTACCGTAGAAATGCATCACCCTGTATATATATATATATATATATATATATATATATATATATATATATATATATATATATATATAGACAGATAAAAACTGAACGTAAACCCGGATATGGATTCTAGGGGGCCTAGTTTGCGCTCAGTTGAAGAAATCTTTTTAAAATTCTAAAGTCGCGGTCACCTCATTAACGATTTTTTTGTACGAAAATTAGCTAAAAATTATGGACCGTTAAACCACAAACTACCGCCAAAGCATCAGAGAGAAAATAACTAGCCTGTTGCATATCAGCCCTTTTTATAAAACTTCGATCCTTTATATCTGTTGATAAAACATAACCAACACTGTTTAGTCCACCCACTCACATTAATAAAATGGTAAAGGAATAATTTGCACTTGTATATTAAAATTCCCAAATAACGCAAACAATTTGTCAACTGAAATTGAAAACAGATAAACGCTCTAATAATATACGATAAACGTCAGTTATAGCGTGTAATTGACCACCGCAATGATATCAAATGTTCCACTGCTAGGTAACGACTCAGACATACTAGATCTCATATACCTATAAACCAGTTTTTACCATTGTCAACGAAAAGCGGTGATATTAAAAATAAATGTTTCAAATTTGAATAACTCAATTTTCTGTAAACCTAGAAAGCTGAATTTTGGTACTAGTTAGGTCTTTCCAAAAGCAACATGTCCACCAAATTTCATCGAAACAAAAACATATAAAAATCGAAACTGATCCCGGAGATGGGTTCTAGGGGCCCAAATTGGCGCTCATTTGAAAACATTTTTGCAGTCTCACCATCGATACCTCTTTATTAGTGATTTTAAAAAAATAAAAATTCACTAAAAAGTCATAGGCATTTAATGCAAAAAAATTTAGTGACTTTTGAATTTTGAAAGATTTCTTCAAATGAGCGCAAACTAGGCCCTATAGAACCCATATCTGGGATAGTTTCAGTTTTTATCTGTTTTCATATATACAGCGTGACGCATTTCTAGGGTAAAGCTCAATATATCCATTATTATACAAAATATGAGAAAAAATTGTATACGTTAATTATACGGTGTCTGGAACTGCATCTTAAAAAATTATTTTTACAAACACAAGCTGGCCCATAAGTCGCTGATGATACAATTTTTTTCTTAATCAAACACGCCTTATATTATTGCTCATTTTGCATTTTCCATTCAAAGATAATCCATGTTTGTAAGAAAATAAATTCTGAACTCAGCAAGTGCGTTATGGTGGCGATTTTTCATAAAATGTTTCTTTCGATAGCTTATATTACTATTAACCTAAGGTTCGTTGGCCAGGAAACCAGTTTTTTGGGAACATTTTAAGTTTATTTTCCGAAGATTTTTGTACATTTTCAAACAATAGAGTTGTTTTGATGAAATATGGTACATTGTTTCTTCTATATAGGTTATACTGTTAACCAAATTTGATGCCAGATTTTGTTTAAAAAAAAGATATATTTCCTATTAAAAACATTTTTACAAAAATTCACTACCATAACGCCGTTGCTGCGTCCAGACTTTTTATTATTATTATTATTAAATACTCATAGTTTCATATCACAAGCAATCATATCAAAAATAACAACGGTATTTAAGGCTGTCATTTTAAAGTTCCATTGGACATTTGTAAAAAAAAAATACGAAAATGTAAATATGTGTCGATAATCAGATTAATTATTTCCTACCTTTTTTGCACCAAAGTTTGTTTAAATATTTCAATATTTTTCCTCAAAAATTCGTAAAATAATCCCATAATCTGATCGGTTAATATAATCAAATAAAAAACTGAAAAAATGTGTTAAACTGATCGCTAAATGAATTATGGTATGCGATTATAAATACGTATATTTCCAAAACTATAGTTTTTAGGTATAGGCGGTATAATACAACAAATAATGTAGGTGGTTGAAACCGAAATGGATATGGTTGTAAATTTTAGATGAGGCAAGTCTTCGTAAAATTATGAGTGGTTATTTTAGACATGTCAAAATTACATTGACCTTGTCAAAGTTTGGAAGCTAAATATAAATTGTATATGTGTACAGCAATTGAAAATATAAAATTAGACATCTAAATTTTTTTGTGATAATTTTCATAATTTTGATTATGTTACAACGAATTATTTACAGTATATACATATATTATAACTAAGGTAAAACCATAATGTGCATGCCTGAGTTAACACTAAGAAATCCTCGGTGTTCCCTTAGTTAGTTAGTACAATGGGTGTGAAAACATATGGTGTCCATTTAAAACATTCTCAGCCTCGTTATAAAATAAGAAACTCAGAGTCACTGTTTATTGCGATACAAGCTAGGATTAGCCCACGGCATCAAATTCGTTTTAAATAAGCTTTAAAGTGTATACTGAAGGGTGCGCTGGAATCAGTCTTTCCTGAGTAGCCACAAGTTGGCTTATTACATGTATGCACAAGACCCATAAATGGCAACTCACACAAAAAATATGAAACTGCTAAGTATTTCTCAACGAATTGATGAAATCACCTTCTTAATGTTTCTACACGTCCGTGGTGCGATGAAGAATCATAACGCATATACTTTTTTCGAGGAATGCATATCATTCGGTGATTTTCATCTGTGGCAACCCCAAAAAGTTGCCACAATCTGAGCGGTAGCCACAATGGAGTACTATTCTCACACACGTTGTCATAATCATTGCATCACACACACACACTATCACACACACACACACACACAAATATATATATATATATATATATATATATATATATATATATATATATATATATATATATATATATATATATATATATATATATATATATATATATATATATATAAACTTTTTCACTGACAGTGGATTTGGGTTCTAGGGGGCTAATTCACGTTCACGTCAAGAAATTTTCCAAAAGTCTTACAATTGATAGCTCTATCTTAGTGAATAATGTAATATATTCATCTTTTTTATTATATTTAACTTTATAACATCCTTTTTTGACGACAGGGGGTATATTTCGCGGCATTTTCTAAATTATAGTAAATTTAATTCCGGAACAAATTGGATCACAATCATTCAACTAAATGGAATTTTATCACATTGAATCTGTAGTATGGTTGTAATATATGAGTTAAATTTCGTAAAAACAAAATGACGAGTTTCAGAGATATGGCATTTTCGACAAAAATTTGCAATTATCCGTTCAAAAACTTATCTCTAGAATCTGACCAACGAATTTAACCTCCGAAAAGAATTATCTAGTGTAATAAACAAAATAAAAGTCTCTGACTGACGTAGAAGATTGGCACACCATGTTGTACACACGCCGACATATATATGTATATATATATATATATATATATATATATATATATATATATATATATATATATATATATATATATATATATACATATAGACAACATATATTTTGTTAAAACTTGATTGTTGTTGTTTTTCATGGTTTAGAAGCTTTCTGTAAGGCAAGGTTTGCTACCATAACAAATTATCCGCGATCAGGCATTTTAAATATTAAAGTAAGCCTGAAGACAAGTTGTTTAGAGTTGCTATTCTGTTAAGTTTTGCTGGAATTAAAATCTGTGGATAAATACAAATGATTGAACAATTTTATTTGACTGACAATAAAGAAAACTAGAAAGCGCATTATAAGAAAATTCTTGAGTCGATATCATTTACACCAGGTTGGAAACGTTTAGCCACCAGACGATTTTTACTCTAATTCGAAAACGCATGGCGGTGGCTTACTGAATAATACCTTTGCGCAGTTTTGTTTTAGTTTTACTGATAATTTTCGGTTTAGGTATGACGTTTTTGTGAACCTAAGAATAAAGGGTAAGAGTTTTTGTGTGTTTATGTGAATGTAAAAGCAAATTACAAATTCAAGGAGAAAAGATACTGCTAACAATAATTTAATTTCTGAAAGAAATAAATGTTTATATAAACAGGATGCTTTATTTGTCTGGTAACTAGAATTTTATTTTGTGTTATTTATGATACGAATACAAAGAAACCTCCTACAATTCATATATTACTCATGTCATCTCTTGAAAAACTCACTTAATTTTCAAACATTTTTCATAATCAATAATAACTTTTGAGCGTCAGTTATTAGGAGGTCTACACATGGAGCTACTCAAAACAAACTGATTGGTAACGCGAATCACAAACCCGTCCGTATTCTGTCACTTCTAACGTAATTGAATGGAGTTACTAACGCGTTACCAACTGGTTAGTAATCCGTCCCAGGTGACTCGACTGTCGAGTCACCAGTCACTATTGAGTTTGTGATCAATTATTACAGTTATTATTAAGCACGTGCATATTGTGTCTTCTTGAATTATTTTTCAGTTCTATAATAATTATTACATATCATTGCATCTGCTACAAAGAAATGAATTAACAAAAAGTAAACTTTCGACTGGCCCGCGAGGTTCTTCGAGATATGGATGAACCCAAAATCTTCTTTGTTTTCTATTTCTCCCTCTGTAGCGATAATAGTAATATAATAACAAAGCTTTATGGAACGCAAAACGAAAATCTAATTAACGTGGCTCAATAACGTAGGAAAATTAATGTTTTTTAAAATCACCGAAATACCAGAATGACTAATTATAGCCCTGTATAAAATTTTAGATTTCGAGAATTCAGAGTTGTTGGAATATAAGGGAAAAAATTTAAGAGGCAGCAAGTGCGTTATAGTAGTGCACTTTCATAAGATTTGTACACTATTAGTAGGGCATATTACTAAAATTAATACTTTTAAATTAAACAGAAATTGAAAATCGGTTTTGGAGATCCTACTACGCGCTCATTTGAAGATATTTTCAGAAGTGTTAAGTACCCTCGATATCTCTCTATTATAATAAACAGAATTAAAATCTTGTGTTCTGGCTCCTTTTGAGATAAACACTTTAAATGCCGAAGACGAAATTTTCTATAAACCTAGAACATTAAAATTTGGTATACTTAGGCACTGTAAGTGTCTTTAAATAAAACCTGTAAGTATTACAAAGTTCGTTAAACTTACAAAAGCTTTCCATAGGAAAATTTGATTCATATTTAGAAAAGGAATGTATCTGCCAAATTATAAATGTTATAAATATTTTTCGTTTGAGTCAACCTAAAAACGAACGGTTTTTCCAAATACAAAAAAAGTTGTTTAAAACAATTTTTCTACTAGTGAAATTTCTTGATAAAAGTAACTAGTATCAACAACAAGAGAAATGTCTGCTGAAATGATTACTTAACCTACCTTGTATTATTTTCTGTGAGCCTCATTTTATATAAGAATCCATTATGGTGAACTAAACTCTGATTTCTTCTGCGATCCGTTTTAATAGTTTTTTAACACAGCAAGTGAAAACATACAAAAGGTTCCCCTGAATTCATAAACGTCAAGAAGGCATTATTCAAATAATTTTCCTACTTGAAAAATTAATCGACGAATATTAACGTTAATATTCTTTGGTATTTTAGAAGCATATACAATCATTTATTTAACCTCCAAACAGAACTGTCAAATCATAATAAATAACAAAACACACTATCACATCTGATTTTAACTTCAAGCAGCTGATAAAGTATCTTATTTTGCCTCTCACTTTCAGATAAGTATATTTGAACATTTTACAAATCCGAGCATCCGAATACACGAAAAGGCGGTCATTCGGGTAAGATTGCCACAGTTCGGGTGTGTACGTTTGTTACACAGTAGGATCGTGGTGGCGATGCCGTCTTACGTAGGTTATTTGTATTGTTTGTTTATCGTTGCCTTCATTATATTGCAAAAGGCATACATCTATGTCTGTAGTATGTATCAATCTACGCAGGGCAGCTGATTACTGTGTCCTTATAAATACACTTTGAGAACCCAAATCACCACAATACACCTTTTAAAAACCTGACGATCGTTTCACTAACAAAGTTAGCGTCAGCAAAAGGTAAAAAATTTGAACTAGAATAGAATAGAATTTTTGATCATCTGCTGACTAACTTTGTTTGTAGAACGATCATCAGGTCTTTGAAAGATGTGTTGTGGAGATTTGGGCTCTCCAAGTGTACCTTTAAATGCTCATCATAGGCTCCAGTCTTCATTTAGTACCCTGTTCTTGTCAGGCATTACATTTTAATCACTCAAGCCGTTTAAATTTTTGATTTTCAGATTTGATTTTTAATTTGGAAAAAGCTGCGAATTTTGAAAACTAAATAACCTAAAATTCAGAACAGAGGTTTAGTTTCACCATTTCTAGCTACAGGTGAAGTCTCATTCCAGTATTTCAATAACATCAAAAATATAGTGTGTTTCAAAATATTTTTGTATATTTTTGTGGGAAAAATATATTTTTATAGCTGATTTACGAACTCGTCCGCGACCGTAATAAAATGAAGATATGTGCCAAGTTTCGTTCAAATCAGTTGAGTATTTTTCGAGTTATCGCTTGTACACATATCTAACATAAAAATTCAAACTGACCTTGGATATGGGTTCTAGTGGCACAAATTCGCGTTCATTTAAAAACATTTTCCGAAAGTCTCACCATCGTTACCCGTCTATAAGTGAATTTTCATGAAGTTTTTTAATAAAAATTTACTAAAAAGGCTAGTTTAAAATTGTTGTCTATACTAACCTAATTATCAAGAAATTGTTAGATCTGAAACAACTTTTGAGACACTTTTAGAACTGTGCAGCATTTTTGCCTGTCTTAATCAACTTTATAATTTTCGAAACTTCAATAGTGTTCACATTTTACACATAAAATCGTCTATTTTGGAAATTTGTGTGTCGACACCACTAGGATACTGAACAACTGCACCTCGAGTTTAATTTTAGAGATAAGTAAAACTTTATTTGAAAAATAGTGTTTTTTTAATTGAGAGTCTTTAATAAAGTAATTAGGTGAATATTGAACTTATTCATTGATTGTTGTTGCCCTTACTTGGTGAAACTGGTCCATACTACATACAGACTTGGAGACTACTTCTCTGGCTTCACTGTTGGTTTTCGTTTTTGTATGTGAAGGACGTAGCCAGCGCGTAAGCTAACTGAAGCAAGCGGCCTTTGAATGAATTCTGGAAGAAGACCATAGAACATCCAGAATTCATAAGGACCACTTGCTCCAGTTAGCTTACGCGCTGGCTACGTCCTTCACCTACAAAAACGAAAACCAACAGTGAAGCCAGAAAAGTAGTCTCCAAGTCTGTATGTTGTAATTGAACTTATTTTAATAATATTATAAAACATATTTAGTATTATTAATTCATGTGTTTATATTTTTAATATGTGTATTATACTTTTTCGTAGTAAAAAATATTACTGAATATAATAATGTATGACACTTCAATTATATTGCCTTTCAGCCTTATTATATTGTGTATTAGTCGGTTCATTTTATCAATAATTGGATTAACCTAATCGGATTGTACAATAAAATATAAATTTTATTTCATAAACAAACTAGCTCATTATCCAGCTGCGTAAATAAATTTTCGTACAGCTCATTAGTAAACCATTTATCATAAATAATGTATTTTATTCCATTAAAATTTCAAAAGTTAATACAATAATTAATAGAGTTGGTTATTCTATAAAAAAAAACACCTGCTGCTTCTGACTGGCGTGTGATTTTAGGTTCCACCGACCGTAGAGCAAATTAAAGCATTTAGATTTTGGTACGCCTGATACTTTTTTTTGGAATTTGAATCTCGCGCATCGTGCAAGATGTTAATTATTTCTGCACGCATGTATACCAGGAGCTAACTTTTTTTCTAAATATAAATGGAGCCTGTGATTTGGGAATGAGAACAAACTCTCGTCTTCGAATCATCGCATATCAGAGGAGTTCTCGCTTGTGTGTTTAATTGAATTGCTGTCAGTGGTTTTCGCAGCACATACATTTTTTAGCAATAGGAAAATATAGGCTTTTAATTTCTTCGTGGAAAGTGATTAAATATTTGAAAACATTGTTTATGATGATTAAAATAACCACTTTGACATTTTCAGAAAAAAAATTCTGAAATAATTTTTCTCGTACTGTTGTGTTTCCAAAATTCGTAATTTTATAACCGGAAGAGAATTTACGTATATACCAAAAAGTTACCTTTAAAAAGTTACAACCCTCTAAAATAAATATAAAAAAAAATATTCTACTGTATTTCCCAATGGTTGCAGATATTTCATTAAAGTTTGGTACAGGCTAGCTGTCAATAAAGTTTACGTCAGTAGCGTACCACATTTTTACCGACATGTTTTTACGCAACTGTCAAGGATAGTACACTGACCAAGGCTTATAGATTAAAGAGAGCGCCGCCGTGGCCGTGTTGAAAAATCGACTGAAACTTCCCAATTCGGACTCAGGGGACGACGGATCGAGATTCACCACCAGCGGATGATTTTTCAAATCACTTCTGTCGTTATGATCGAGCTTAAGGTGGAGGGTAGGTTAGCTTAGATGAGCAAAAAGGATCTGCATTGGCCTAATTGCTAGTAAGAATCTTACCTTTACCATTTTTTATAGATTAAAGAGGTTTCATGGTAACTTTCGACCAATCAGAAAATGGAACGGGAATATGTCACATGTATTCCCAATTTAAATCAAGTGGAATAATAGTGCATTGAATATTGAAATCAGCTGTAATTTTTCATGTTAGTCCTTTTAAAGGTATGTTCTTGTTGAACTTCTAACAAAAATAAATATTTTATAGTACATTCAAATTAAGATGTTGTTCACATAGTAACAGAAAGTATTGAAGTTTTAGGATATTAATCGATTTCAAATTAATGAATTCAATTAATTGTTTTATCTTGAAAAGGATTGGAAAAATTAATTAATGTTTATGAAATTATAAATTTATAATGTCTTAAATTGGACATAATGTGTTTTTCTAAACCATAATCTAGGTTTTTAGTTTTTTTAATTGTGTACTTATTTTCCTTGACATGCCTCATTTAATAACATGCAACTAATCAGAATAAGTAAATTATTTAAGCTAATGATATTTAGATGGAATATGCCTTTGTGCACATACAAGATAGTGAGCTAATAATTTTCACAATCAATTTCTAAGCAAACAACTCATACATCTTATACTTATTTAATTTTAAAGTAATAGCAAATGTTGCTTGAGCAGTAAGTAAATTTAATTTTGCAGATGAGCTCACAAAGAGCTTTTATAGTTATTTTTTTTAGAAACAGGCTTAGAACTGCCTTTGGATGCATAAACCACAAAAAAATCTTCAAAACAACCTCCACAAAATTACGAGACCAAGAGTGAATAGGGGGAAGAAGAAGAAACGAAAAATGCGAAAAAAATTGCTTAGCGGGACCTATATAAGCTGTCTTTATTCCATATTGCAGCTACAGGTCCTTAATGTCCTGTTTACCCCGCACAGAAACTCTATTCGCATTAGGTCCCGTCATTTTCTTGTCGGTTGTTCCCAATTAATTTTTCTTGTGGTTTATGCATTGCGAGGGTGGTTGTATGCATGCAGAAGGCGAAGAAAAACACCCAGAACGAAGTCCCCCCAAATATGAGGGATTTTCATGCATACAACCACCTTTAATGCATAAATCACAAGAAAATTTTCTTGAGAACAACCCGCAAGAAAGTTACGCAACCTGGGGAAAATATTGGTGCTGTGAGCAATAAACAGGGTTTTAAGGAGGTGTGCAAAATAGGAGAATTTTTTTTTCTTAAAAAACACCTTGAAAGTTACACAAATTTCTAATAAATATGATTTAAAACACCAAAACCCAATTTGAAACTATATGATTTATCGGCATCTGGAATACACATCTCCTTTCTCGTCTCTCGCCTCTCGGAGTTATCAGGCAACTTACCTAATCTATAAACCTTGGACACTGTTAACAATAAATTGAGTTATAAAATGAGTTGCCAATGGTTACCTTTTGAATTTAATTTGAAATATTTAATTAGAGGCTGCGCCATGGTTGCTGAAACCCACTATTACTACTACTATCTGTCAGGCCATTTCCTTAAGTGGTTGGCACACCA
Organism: Tillus elongatus; assembly: GCA_964006375.1. NCBI lineage: Eukaryota > Metazoa > Arthropoda > Insecta > Coleoptera > Cleridae > Tillus > Tillus elongatus. Next base: position 77,453,166 of record OZ023267.1, read on the forward strand.
CAAAGCCTATGCTATTTACTAACACTTCTGCCCTGACAAGCTATTTTTGCTTCTTGTACATTCACACATCTCCGCATACACACTCTCCTATTGCGTAAACTTTTGCCCTTTTTATTCTTAATATCTCCCACAACATCTGAGGGCGTGTTAACAAGTCAAGTACGGTGAAGCGGTTTTTTGGTCTGAAAGGAATACTCAGTCATCCATGTACTGGAGTTTTGGCCTAGTTAAGTGCTTAAGTTGATTCTAGTGTTTACGTTGAGATCATTCGGGCACAAAGTACTTGTTCGTCATCTTCATATGTTTCCCAAGTTATTGCATGGTGTATGGCTGTTTTATTCAGTGCTAACCTCCAATGAAACAATTATTTTTATGTTATTATAATTTTGATTTGTAACCCACTTGATACTAACCATATTTACCATCCTGTCCTAAAAGCCTGTTAGCCCCTGCTATCGTGCTAAGTTACTTATTTGCACGGCTGTTTTGGATTTAGAGTACCAACCGCAAACCTTAATCGTGCTTTGCGAAAAAAGAGTGCATATATGCTGCTTGCTCGCAAATTAACCTTTGGAATAAGCCACACTCTCTATTTTTTGTACATTTATTTAAAAGGCCACCGTTTTATTTTAGTTTAAGCTTCTCTGTAGAACCACCATTCTTTTCTTTATAGCTAATAATTCATTAACCTCATTGACAATTGTAAATATTAATCTGATTAACTTATCAGTATAGAGTGGAAGTACTACCCGGCGTATTAGTTATTCAACTGCATTTCGTCCAACTTTTTTAAGATCTTCACTCTTTTCTTAGTGACACCTGTCAAAGGCAGCAGGAAACCTTGAGATATTAATGAGGTCATAGAGGAAAGTTGGGGATTCACGTGTAACCTCCAGTAAGGAGAAGTAAAAAAAAAACAAAAGACAAGACCTACTGGAGAGTGCTGACTTCTTGAGTAATCATGAGCACTGCGCGCGAGCTAGGCGTTTCAATCTCAAACAGTAGTACACAAACTAATCAGATTTAGTAAGTAAAGAATCGAGCGTCGCCAAGTTGTTTTGGTGGGATGCTGTATACTTTATGGCAAGACTAACCTGCTACTTTTGATTTTTGCCTGTTACAAATGCGTCCATAACGCAGCGCAAGATCATGGATGTTTTCAACATTCTCTTAACCATATGCTGTGCAATTGTTCTTTTCTTTTCGAAATATTACGTTTGTTATGTAATTTTTGGCAGATAATACTAGAAAAACATTTGTTTTAAATCCTCTTAAATACTTTATTTGTAAAAAATATAAATGTATGAGATCTGCTACATCGTGCAGTGGTAAGATGTGTAATATTTAATGATTAGTCTGTATTAAAATTTAGAAAACAGTTGTTATTTTTTTTGAGACAGAGATATAAACCATATTTTGAACATTTTATGAATAAAAGTTACTTGAATTCTGGTAATTAACGGCGTTGCCTTGTTTCGTCGTATATTGGCCAATGGCCGAACGAATCTGGACGCACATGTTTGGGTGGTAGATAGGACGTCGTTGCCGAACGCCTCTTTTTTGCTTGAATACTCTTTTCGGTGTCACTTGGTCTTCCTCTTTTATTTGATGATGGGTTTGCTTGGTAGCACAAACAGTATGCAATTTCACCACGAAACTGTGCGACAGGCAAATATTTTCTCCTCGGTCAACGATGAATTTTCTATATAACAGCCAGGAATTTAATATAGTCATGTCGACCAGATGATGAAATAGTCTCAGGTACCATTTTTTGGTAAACATTCGTATCTGGTACCTTTCTTGTGAAAGAAGACATTAACGAGACTGTTTTTTTATCTTTCCAAATAACATATGGGATCTCCACTTCTTTAATACTCGCCAATAACAGTCGGGAAGTTCCACATTTCTCTTTATCAATTTATTTATCACTTGGAAGCTTACAGTTAGTACTTCTTGGTCTTCTTATAGTATCAAGGCAAAGTATACCAAACTTTGCCCAGTACAGGTACAGCTAATGGAATGGAAGTATAAAAGTTGTCAAAATACACTCCAATAATTCTGGTTACGAGTTACATTTCCACACAAACGTACAATTATATTGGCACTTGGCCCCAAGTTAGGATATCCTGCCTTTCTGTACTTAGGGACATTTCCTGCGCCAGTAAAAATTTCAAATTTATATGAAAAACCATCGGGTCCTCCGAGCACATAAGGTTTATAATCTCATTTAGACGGCTATGCAGGTAGGTATTGTTTTATGTAATGCGTGACCTTTGTTGAACACAACTGCTCATCTACACAATGATATTGCTGCAGTGCAATACTTTGAAATCGTTAGTTCAGTTTGTCTACTACATGGTGCAATTTGATCTAGTGATGATCTGGATAATTTTTTGGTTTCATATTTTGGTTGTTGAAATGCAAATAACGCTTAATTTTAACAAATTTGTTATTGCTCATCGTTTCTCTGCTTTTGTCGAAGCCAACTGAGGAGGACCAATAACTTCGTACATCGGGCATATATATATATATATATATATATATATATATATATATATATATATATATATATATATATATATATATGTATATATATATATATATATATATATATATATATATATACATACATCTTCGCTGGCAAATTTGGGCTTACACGAAAAGCTCCGGCTTCATAATTGATAATCAAATTGTTTTCCGCCATAAAATATTTTTATACTTTTCCTTCAGCAATTTAGCTTCTCTTTTGGCATTTCTTGTAAAATGCTCCACATCTTCCTTGTCTTCAGTTCTGAGGGGTCTTTCGTCTCTTTGCTGCTCCTCATTTACTTCTCCACTTTCTGGATCCAAATGTTTTTCATCTTCATTTCTCAAATTCCTTTGTCATTTACTTCTTCCCTTTCTTGATCTCCGTTATGACTGCTATTATCATTGACATCATTTTGTAGAAGTCAGCCATCCTTGAATTCGATGGGCATCTCCAGTAAATCCCTCATTTGCCTATCCAACTGTCCCTCCTCATCATCACTTTCCTCTCTATCATAATCATCTTCGCTCTATCCTAAAGTCTTCGGACGGGAAGGCAGGTGCGTGTGTGCGCGTGCGTGTGTGTGCATGCACGCGCGACGTGTGTGTATGTGAATCCTTGGATGACCTCAGATGTTAATGTCTATTGGCCACAGACTGCCTGTTTTCTTCAAATAACACTTATTTTTCTCTATTCAATTTCGAGAACACTAACCGTAGTATTGTTCCGCGTAGTCAAGCTTTTCTTTTATTTGACTAACCGTGGATATAGCTCTTACATTACTTACTATCTATTTATTATATACATAAATTGCACACATATTCGCACATATATGCGGTCACTGCTAACATTTTTGTTTAACAAACGAAAACAGTTTTTCTTTTCTTAAATATTTTTTGTTTGTTTTGGTTCTAATTTTTTTTACATTTTTTTATAATTATTGTATGGATTGTATTTTCTCTATTTTACGTCCTCTTGGGTTCATATGTAAGTTTGTGGTGTTTTCAGTTTGACGTTACTTTAACAATTTTTATTCTAAGCCAAAGAATAAATAGTACATGTTGTAAACACTCTAAGAATTAATAAGTGCGACCACCACTGTAGAAGCTGGGAGTATTATAAAAATTGGTCCTTAAAAAAATAAGGTTGTACGCCAGTGATTGGTTATACATATAAGATCAATACCCTCTCTCAAATGACTTGTATACCCAACTTGCATTGCTATGTCTTATTTACCTATGCTACTGAGGATTTGCTTTTTATATATTCTCTAGTGAATGGCGTGCCCAGCGCCTTACATTGCATTAGTGATACTTCTCGTCTTCTTTTACCTCACAGAAATTGCAGTCAGGAATATCTTGGCTACATGTCGAGCGTCGCGACGCCTTATAATCAGATTGACACGTTCGACCTCGTTTTGATGAGCGCCTCCAGCGCTGCTGGGGTTTCGAGATGGTAAATAGTTAGGGACGCGCCTGTGTTAAACTGTCAGTTATATTATGGTTAATGGGGTTACATAAACCTCATTACTGTACTTAGTTATAATAACACAAGCTGCGCATGTTAAATAAAAAGCTACTAAAGGAATTTTTTTTTTTTGAAAATCAGTAATCTGCAATTTTAAGATTGAAATTAAGCATGGAAGCCATTTGGTAATTGTTTTTATTAAACTAATAATATTCTCCAAAAGTTCTTCTCAGCTGTATGTCCTGCTAACAACTATTGCTTTTAGTCAGTTGATTCTTTGTTATTTGAATGCAAATTAGATTTCATTTTAGTGAAGCTTGGTAGAATAAAATCATCAATGGGAGATACCGAATTTTGAACTTTAGAAAAATGTCGTCAAATGAGTGCGAACTAGGAACCTTAGAACCTATATCCGGGGTCAGTTTTTTTATATGTTTATATATATATATATATATATATATATATATATATATATATATATATATATATATATATATATATATATATATATATATATTTGTGCGTGTGTGTATCATACCGATAACTCAAAGAATAATGGACCAATTTTAATGAAATTTGGCAGGTACCTTTCTTTTGTAAGTGGCTTGGACAAGTTTGTTAGCTAGAAAAATCAGACAAGGTTTTCTGGAAAAATTTTGGGTTTACTTTCGGACAAAATTTTTATCCCTGAAAATAACAAAGCCTTGATAACGAAATTAGTTTTACGTTATAAAAGGTAAATTATACACCAATGTTTAGATCTCTTTGTGAGTAAGTTTTTAATTTAAAAAAATGTTTGGTGCCAGATCATTTCTATGAAAATTCAGTACCATAACGCACTTGCTGCGTCCAGACTTATTTTTCATTGTATTTTGACATGTGATTGCTTCGGCGCTTTTTATGAATGCTGTTTGACTCTTATATGAGTCCTTTAGTTTTATTGATTTGACTTTTGATGTTGACTTTTGATAATGTCTGTAGTTATTGTTTTTACATCATTGTGTTGTGCTCAGCACAATTGCCTATCAGAAACAGTTTTTCTATCATATTTCTAGATTTATCCCTGAAGATGGCTATTCGTTAGTCGAAACTTATAGGGAATAAATAAATAGTGGTCTGGACTAAAAGGCAATATATTTTCAACTGTATGTAGTAATTCTTATTTTAAAGCCAAAAAGATCCTTATTTCTTTTAAATAACCAATATTTCATTACACAACCAACTTGTCCTTAAAAGCTTATGTAACCTAAACCACAAGACCTCCTGCTGCTTGCTTACAGCCCGACAATCAGAGAGGTGTTTGATGGTTGTTCATACCGCGCAACGCATGGTTTGCCTGCTTATGTAACTAAGCTCTCTTTTTGAACGTCAAGGATTCGAAATCAAAACATAATTCTTTTGCAAGCATCGCTGTGCTTTTATTATAAAAGCCGTATTATTTTTATGGAAACTAAGTAGAGAAGAATCGCTTATTGAAGTATTTCAAATCTTTTAGCTTGAAACCAGCTTCACAATATTGTAGAAGACAAATCATTGTTATTGCATTTGCCTTTTATTGACGGAAAACGTGGTACGGTTAGGTTCTCCAAAATCGAAGTCTTTTTTTGTCATTAATTAAAAGGTTGCTTCATTTATTGTTGTTGGCCTTACTTGGTGAAACCGTTCCATGCCAAATACAGACTTCGAGACTACTTCTCTGGCTTCACTACTGGTTTTCTTTTCTGCAAATGAAGGGCGTAGCCAGCGCATAAGCTAACTGGAGCAATTAACCCTCCTGAATTCTAGGTGCTATTCAACGTTTCTGTAACCGGTTCCGCTGCTTGAAAACATCCCCAGACAAAAGAAAATTGAGTTAATGCGAAATTATGAGAACTACAAATAAATATCTGTTGCTATGTTATGATGTTCTGGTAAAAAAATTGTTAAAAAAAGAAAATAAAATAAAATATAAATGGCGGATGACGCATGCAAAATGGCTACGTGATGTATGTCAATATTTAACATAAAGATATAATTATTCAGTAAAAGTAATAAATATTATAAAAATTACAACAATAAAATAACTAAACAATAACAGTAATAAAGCAAACTCTATAAAAAATATTGACCCACATCAACTCATTATCTTATTACAAGAGCCTCGGTGGTTCAGTGGTAAGAACGTATGCCTCTGAACCGAAGGGTACTGGGTTCGATCCCAGGGTACTCCTTTCACTTTTTTAGTACATATTGTACAATTAACATCAACCGACGTTGTGGCATTGTATTTGAGCAAGTTGAATGTCTGCACGTTCCGCCCTTTGGAGGGGGCGTAAAGCCTTCGTTCCCGTGTTCATGCGATGTTGGGCACGTTAAAGATTCCTACCCTCCTTACAGAAAGGCAGGGGTTCGGCAAAATTTCCAGGATAGTGAGGTGAAACTGCTCCCTGGCGTCGGTGATTGGCCATAGTCGCGGACATAGGCCGACGTTAAAGAAATAAAAACACAACAGCAACATCTTATTACAACTTTTTTGAAAAAATAGCTAGACTTATTTTGTTCGATTTATTTAATTAGGAAGGATGATTCCAATCCACACGCTCACAGAAAAACTATATTTGTAGTTACCTTCCAAAATAGCGTATAGGTTGTCTTTGGCCCACAAGGAATTGTTATGATCCTAGTATCCTTGCGAACTTTGCTTTATTAGTGAATAATACCTTTGTCACAAATTGGGGATTTCGTGCAAGCTTTCCAGAAAACCCTAGACTAAAGAGCATTGGTAGCACAAAATCTAGGAGCAAAAGTACTTGGACAGGTCAAAGATGTAACGGTTTATACTTTTGTCATTTGAAGTGGTCACAATTTTTCTAGTACTAGTGTACTGCTTTTACTCAATTAAATTAAAAAGTGCTCTCCTAGTGCATTAAGTCCAAACTTCTTAAGAGCAAATTCGAAAGTGGTAGTTGTGGAAGTCTGTGTGTCATTACTTGAATATTTCTAAATTATTATCATGGCTTATAATGATGAGATAACGTGTTTATTCAATAAGAGTTAAAGGTAAAGGTACTGGCAATTAGACCAATGCTGACCCTTTTTTTTTCAACAACACACCACGAGGGCTTACAGCCTAAATACTATCGTACCGTGGGTGTCGACAAGGAGGAAAGAGGCAACTTGTTAATTCTGGACTTGAAGGTTTGGAGGTTCGGGGGAGAAGGAAAAACATGTGCCGACAAGGAATTCCACAACTTGGAAGTCCTCGGGACAAAAGAGCGGGCATAACAAGATGTTCTATGTCTGGTGACCTGGACAGTAAAAGGGTGCATTCGCTCTGTTCCCCTGGTAGATCTGTTGGGGGCAGCAGGTGGAGGAATTATGGAAGAAAGCTCCTCTGAGCAGTGCCCATGCAGATATCTATAAAAGAGAGAGAGGTCACCAACGGCACGTCAGTGGGCAAGGGATGGCAGCCTTTGGGTAAGGGTAGGGTCACCGATGATTCGTATAGCTCTCTTTTGAATGGAGTCCAGGATAGCGAGTGGCAGCAGCACCCCAGATGTGGGAGCAGTATTCGAGGTTTGGTCTTATTTGTGAAGTATATTGTGACGAAGTCTATATTTTCAGTACTGGAAACGGCTGTTCGAAAATAAATATAATATAATTCATACAAATAAAAATTCCACGCAGTAAAAATTATTATCTTCATCATTAACATTTCTTAAAAGTACGCATTTTCGAATTATCGCGGCGGTGTAAAAACATATCTGCAGAGATAAGGATAAGGTATCTTGCACCGATTAAGATGTTTCAGCCGGGGACTGGAGACAGAGAGAATTTAACTACTGAGGTAGATAGTTGACCGTTTGCCGTAGCGTGTTGGAGAATATTTAGCTGGAAATTATATTCAAAAAATTAGAGTCAATTTATAGAAGTGGTAGAGGAACGTCAGTATACCGTACCCTCTTGTCCGTGATTGTGAGAGACAGGTCCGTGGCGTAATAAACCTATCTAACGCCGTCGAGGTAAGAATATTTTAGTTTTGCCTTATTTGATATAATTGTAGCGAATTTTCGGATATTTTCTTTCAGTCCCCACGTGCCTACCCGTCGACGTCGAGACCACGAGATTTAGTGCCGTTCCCCTTCATAATCCTATCCCCTCATTGTTAGCGTGTCATAATACTTCTGGAAGGTGATGCTGTATCTAACACAGACCTTCTAAGGGTATTAACTACGACTGTTCCAAGTCGACTCTGGTCTGGACGCTGTAGTACACAAGCAGGCCAAGGTCGAGTTGGTACACGACAATATCCTTTCGCAGGGTGTTCCCCTGTAACCCTCCCGTTCCATATCGACGCCCTGACGTCGAGGCGTTGGATCTATTGTTGTCGACTCCGTCGGATAGGCGCCATTTTTGCTATTTGAGGAGCGCGTCTCCAATTGACCCATTTAACGGCTGCATCCACGGGTTGTAAACCACCGCACTCGAGGTTTCCGTCCGCGTGACTCCCGCATTGTCTTTCCGTGGGGAATAAGTGATTTCGTTGGTCCGTCACCAGCAATACGACTTGTCTTAGAGTAAGTTAGAGCGATAAATACATTTCATATCGTGAGCATACCAGTGTGTTGTAAAATCTTATAATGTAATAAATAGAGTGGAAACTACGTTCAGTCTGTTTCATAATCTTAAATAAATCTGCTACACCCTTATAAACTTTCGGAAGGTCAGGTAAATAACGGGGGAGCGATTAAAGCCCGCAACCCCGGAGGTATCTATACGGCCTGCTACATCACAGGCCACCGGACCCTCTCCACGGAGCTACCCAGGCACTCCGGCCACGTCGGTGGTCGGTGTATTGTGACGAGGTCGCAGACACCCTCGTGGGGAGTAAACCCTCTAAAATCTGGCGCCCGGGACCATTCCTGTAAATCCATTGATCCGTTTTACCGTATAATTCACCCCGCAAGTCAGGCATCGTTACAAAATGGCGCCCGAGCAGTTTAGCCGAGCAGGGAGCCGTAACTAAAAAAACTGACCATTCCGTATTAATACCGTCCCGTTACATTACCGTTCCGTTGCGATATAGTTCCGTTACATATTATTGAATAAAAAGCCGATCGTTCCGTGTTGATACCGTCCCGTTCTAATACCGTCCCGTTCCGATACAGTTTTGTTACATATTATTAAACAAAAAAAGCTAACCGTTCCGTGGTAATACCGTCCCGTTACAATACCGTCCCGTTCCGATATCGTTCCGTTACATATTATTAAATAAAATAGCTAACTGTTCCGTATTAATACCGTTCCGTTCCAATACCGCCCCGTTCCGATATCGTTCCGTTGCAAGTTATTTAACAAAAACCGTCACCGTTATGTCCACACCGCCAGAAAATGTCCCAAACTGGAAGGTACAGTTTGACGGAAATTCCGACCCAGCTGCCTTCCTAGAACGTTTGGAGGAAATACGCATATATTCAGGCGTCAGCAGCGACCGTCTCTTACCCGCCCTCCCACAATGGTTAGATGGACCAGCCCTGTTGTGGTACCGCAACAACCGGGGCATGTGGAAGCGATGGGAGGATTTCCTGACTGATTTCCGTCAGTTCTACTTCCCAGTTAACTATTTGGTGGACATAGAAACGGAAATAAGCCGGAGGCTCCAGCTACCGGATGAGCCGGTCATAAGGTATGCCACCGACCTCCAAACGCTTATCAGGAGACATGGGAATATGTCCCCGGAAAAGGAGCTAACATGGCTTAGAAGAAATCTTCTGCCTCAATACCGCCAAATGCTGTGGAATTGTGACATTCCGGACATTAGAACATTCATAGAGAAGGTTAAGTCCGTCGAATCCCTCGTCCAAGAAACCCGTGGTAACCAGCGTTGGGCCGGGTTATCGACTAGGCCACAGTCAAACCATGCTCTGTACTACTCTCCCCCACCGAGCCCCACCGCCAGGGCAACACCGCCAGCACCCGATAGTCGACGCCGCACGTTTATACCAGCCTCCAGGAGAGCTAACCCAAATGAGGTACAAGCCGGAAACAACACCTATAGAGCAGTGAGATTTGCTCCTACTTGCTGGCGATGCGGCCAACCTGGGCACATGAGAGGCCAGTGTCAAGCGCCGTCAGCCAGGTTGTTTTGCTCGCGCTGCGGGCGTCCCGACACCCTGTCGAGAGAATGTCCCTGCTTATCCGATCAGGGAAACTATTAAGGGTCTGCGCCGGACCGAGGACCCCGCAGTTTCCGTCACACGAACCCTCGGAAACAAGCATCGTAACAGAAAATCGACCGTTTGTAGCTATAAGCATCGCCGAAGAGACCTTCGAGGCGCTGGTGGACACCGGGGCCACGCGCTCATTCGTGGGTGGGAAAGTGGCTGAGTATTGCCACTCGAAAGGCATCCCCGTGATCCCCATAGGCGACGTGGCCACCCGGGTCGCCGACGGCAATGCCATCAACATCAGACAGGCTTACGACCTGGTGATGAGGATTGGCTCACGGACTATCAGGCGCCGTATGCTATTTTTACCCACATTGCCAGTCGATATTCTCTACGGAATGGACATCCTAAAGGAACACGGGTTTGAGATAGACCTCCGTACCGCTCAGTGCCGACTAAATGGAGAATTGATACCGCCCACCGTCGCAGATTGCACAGAGCTTAAGGCTGGGGAACAAGTGTCAACAGAAGGCCCTTCCTTGCCACACCTATCTGCCTCCGAACAGCAGGAGCTGCAGCGATTCCTAGCTGACGAGTTACCAGCTTTTGCAGATATCAAAGGCCCTACTCACCTGGCACAACACCGTATACGGCTTGCTAAGACCACGCCTATCAAGCAAAGGTATAGACCCCGTAACCCGAAAATGCAGGAAATAATCAATGAAGAGGTGGACAGAATGTTAGCGGAAGGCATCATAGAGCCGTCGTCTAGCCCCTGGAGCTCGCCAATTGTGATTGTCAAAAAGAAAGATGGTACCCCACGCTTCTGCGTAGACTTCCGCAAAGTTAATGAGGTATCGGTCAAGGATGCGTATCCCCTCCCGTACATCACGGCCATATTGGACAAACTGAGGCGAGCTAAATATATCACCACCCTCGACCTGCGGCAGGGATACTGGCAGACACCATTGACGCCGGAAAGTCGACCGATCACGGCGTTCACCGTCCCCGGAAGAGGCTTATTCCAGTTCAGGGTAATGTGCTTCTGTCTCCACTCGGCCAGCGCGACGTTCCAACGCCTACTAGATAGGATCATAACTCCTGACATGGACGACATCGCGTTCGCCTATTTGGACGACGTAATTGTGTTGGGAGAGACCTTCGAACAGCACCTGAACAACCTCCGGGAAGTATTCCGCCGACTCCGTAACGCTAACCTACAGCTAAACCCAGACAAGTGCCACTTTTGCCGCCGTTCCCTCACATACTTAGGACACGTGGTGAACGAGGAGGGAATACACACCGATCCAGATAAGGTGGCGGCGATCCGCGCTATGCCCCCGCCGAACAACGTCCGTAGCCTACGTAGGTTTTTGGGAGTCTGCTCGTGGTACCGAAGGTTCCTAAAGGACTTTTCGCAAGTAGCAGCCCCACTAACCAGGCTTCTAAAGAAGAAGGAGAAATGGAGTTGGACCGTACACCAACAACAGGCGTTCGACGACCTAAAGACTGGACTCACCGAGGCCCCAGTGTTAGCGTGCCCAGACTTTACGAAGCGCTTCACGTTGCAAACCGACGCTTCCAACGACGGACTGGGCGTAGCGCTGACGCAAAACCTGGAAGAGGGGGAACGAGTAATAGCGTATGCTAGCCGTACTCTGACCGGCCCAGAAAAGAATTACACCGTAACAGAAAAAGAATGTCTGGCCATAGTGTGGGGCATAGAAAAGATGCGGCCGTATCTGGAAGGCTATAGCTTCACCGTAATAACCGACCATATGTCCCTCCGGTGGCTACAGTCAATCCGTAGCCCTTCAGGAAGATTGGCACGCTGGAGTGTGTTCCTCCAGCAATACGATTTCGCCATAAAATACAGGAAAGGCGCCATGAACCGGGTGGCCGACGCGTTATCGCGAAACGCGTTACCGGCTACGGATACGCCGGAGGAACATGCTTGCTTCAGCCGAGAAGACACCCAATGCACGTGGTTCATAAACAAAATCACCGAGGTGCAGAAGAATCCCGACGCGTTTCCGGACTACCGTGTGGAAGGGGGGAAGCTCTATAGGCACTTCTGGGACTCCAACGAGTTCGCCGAACCCGAAGTATACAACCCATGGAAAATATGCGTCCCTAAAAATTTCAGGTCGAGGGTACTGGAACAAAACCATGATGCGCCCACCGCGGGGCATTTAGGAGTCGCCAAGACCATAGCGCGCATATCTCACAACTACTACTGGCCCGGCATGTTCCGAGACATCGCACGTTATGTCCGGCAGTGTGATCGTTGCCAAAGGTACAAGGTGTCACAGCAACAACTTCCTGGGAAAATGCAGCCGTTTGTCAGCAAGGGGCCATGGGAGATCGTGAGTATAGATCTGGTAGGACCACTACCCCGATCCAAGAACGGTAACTGCTACCTGGTCGTCATGCACGATAGGTTCACTAAGTGGGTAGAAGCGAAACCGTTGCGAAAATCGTCGGCTAAAGCCGTTGCCGACGTGCTCTTTGAACAGGTTATGATACGCTTCGGGACCCCACGAATAGTTATTAGCGACAATGGCCCCCAATTCACCGGTCGCATATTTAAAGGGTTGCTCAAAGAAATGGGCATCAAACACCGTTTAACACCCCCGTGGAGAGAAGCAACCGCACGCTAAAGACCATGATATCGCTGTTCTGTGACCGCGAACAGGCCAGATGGGATGAGAGATTGCCCGAGCTAGTGTTCGCCATAAACACCGCTAAACAGCAGTCGACCGGCTTCTCTCCGGCGTTCCTCAATTTTGGGCGGGAATTGTCGGCACCGAACATGATACCGACCACCGAACCAGCAGACGGAGACGATGCCATCGTGGACGCTCCCCAAATCAACCGCCAATTGAATCGAGTGGAGAAGTTGCGGGAGACCTTCGAACTCGTGAAGATCAACCTCGATAGGGCCTTTTCTCAGCAGAGCGGCCATTACAACCTGAGGCGTCGCGACTGGCGATGTGCCGTAGGTGACCGCGTCCTACGGGTAGATCGTCCACTGTCTTCGGCACCCCGGGGCTGTGCGGCAAAATTGGCCCCGAAATATACGGGACCGTACACCGTGAGCAAAGTCGTGTCGCGGGTGGTCTACGATCTGAAAGACGAAGCGGGTAAGAGGTATCACAATATCCACATCAAAGACCTTAAACCGTACCACCCGTCGTCTCCGCTGTTCCCGGTCGACATGAGGAGGAACCCCGTCCGTCAACTACGTAGTGCAGGTGAACCCCAGCCCAGGTCTCCAGGACACCACCCGGCATATACCAAGAGGCGTCGACCACAAGGAAGGCACCGTGTCACTCCAAACCTTGGGACGCAACCGCCAGCGAACGTTGTCGTAAGTGACCGACCCCAATGTACACTACTACACAATAGCTAGTATTAATTTTATAATGGGTTAAGGTTTAGTCGGTAGAGTAAAAATTTTTTTTTAAATTGCAATGTTTTGTTAGTTGTAGGTAGGTGACGGCCAACAAGTCGGTAGGGATAAAATATTTGTATGCAAATATTTTTCTGTACGAAGGGGGGGCGTGTGACGAAGTCTATATTTTCAGAACAGCTGTATGTACTGGAAACGGCTGTTCAAAAATAAATATAATATAATTCATACAAATAAAAATTCCACGCAGTAAAAATTATTATCTTCATCATTAACATTTCTTAAAAGTACGCATTTTCGAATTATCGCGGCGGTGTAAAAACATCTGCAGAGATAAGGATAAGGTATCTTGCACCGATTAAGATGTTTCAGCCGGGGACTGGAGACAGAGAGAATTTAACTACTGGGGTAGATAGTTGACCGTTTGCCGTAGCGTGTTGGAGAATATTTAGCTGGAAATTATATTCAAAAAATTAGAGTCAATTTATAGAAGTGGTAGAGGAACGTCAGTATACCGTACCCTCTTGTCCGTGATTGTGAGAGACAGGTCCGTGGCGTAATAAACCTATCTAACGCCGTCGAGGTAAGAATATTTTAGTTTTGCCTTATTTGATATAATTGTAGCGATTTTCGGATATTTTCTCTCAGTCCCCACGTGCCTACCCGTCGACGTCGAGACCACGAGATTTAGTGCCGTTCCCCTTCATAATCCTATCCCCTCATTGTTAGCGTGTCATAATACTTCTGGAAGGTGATGCTGTATCTAACACATACCTTCTAAGGGTATTAACTACGACTGTTCCAAGTCGACTCTGGTCTGGACGCTGTAGTACACAAGCAGGCCAAGGTCGAGTTGGTACACGACAATATCCTTTCGCAGGGTGTTCCCCTGTAACCCTCCCGTTCCATATCGACGCCCTGACGTCGAGGCGTTGGATCTCTTGTTGTCGACTCCGTCGGATAGGCGCCATTTTTGCTATTTGAGGAGCGCGTCTCCAATTGACCCATTTAACGGCTGCATCCACGGGTTGTAAACCACCGCACTCGAGGTTTCCGTCCGCGTGACTCCCGCATTGTCTTTCCGTGGGGAATAAGTGATTTCGTTGGTCCGTCACCAGCAATACGACTTGTCTTAGAGTAAGTTAGAGCGATAAATACATTTCATATTGTGAGCATACCAGTGTGTTGTAAAATCTTATAATGTAATAAATAGAGTGGAAACTACGTTCAGTCTGTTTCATAATCTTAAATAAATCTGCTACACCCTTATAAACTTTCGGAAGGTCAGGTAAATACCGGGGGAGCGATTAAAGCCCGCAACCCCGGAGGTATCTATACGGCCTGCTACATCACAGGCCACCGGACCCTCTCCACGGAGCTACCCAGGCACTCCGGCCACGTCGGTGGTCGGAGTATTGTGACGAGGTCGCAGACACCCTCGTGGGGAGTAAACCCTCTAAAATCTGGCGCCCGGGACCGTTCCTGTAAATCCATTGATCCGTTTTACCGTATAATTTACCCCGCAAGTCAGGCATCGTTACAATATAAAGTACAGAGATTAGCTGGTGAAAAATATTTGCGAGCCCGGAAGAGGAAACCTAATTTCTTAGCAGCCGCTTCTGCAATTGATGTGACATGTTGGTGCCAATTGACATTTCGATACACAGAGATGCCAACAAGTGAAAAGGACTCATTTTTTTGAATAACTTGGTTGTTTATTGTGATGTGTCTAGGGCTGGTGTATCTCTTATGAGAAAGAAAGCAAGACTGTGATTTGGTGGGGTTGAATTGTACAAGATTTCTACTTCCCCAGTCTAATATTTTTTGGAGATCCGCAGAGATAGAACCCTCCATGAGTCTGCGATCCTCATCTAGTTGGGCTAAAGAGACAGGCTTAGTGTATTGTATATTGGAGTGGAGGGTGCTGTCGTCCACATGTGTGGACTGTGAACTGGGTTGGATGTGCTAGAGAGGAGGTCATTGATGTGGAGAAGAAACAAAGTAGGGGCTAAAGCTGAACCTTGAGGAACTCCTGCATTAATTGGATACAGTTTAGATGAATAGCCATCCAAGACAACAGAAATGCTCCGGTTGGAGAGGAAATTTGCTGTCCACGTACAGAGTTTTGGTGGTAGGCCATAGGCCGGTAGTTTATTAAGCAGCGCTGAGTTGTAGTGCCAAACGATACGTGGGTGTGATGACTGTGTGACCTCGGGTTGCATTGTGCAGGAAGCAGTGACCATGCCGTGGTCTAAGCGACCCAGGGGGGCGGTGACTGATATCTTATAGCAGTCAGGATTTGTAGTAAGAAAGACATCCAAGGGATTTGAGCTGTGTGTTGGGATGCAAGGAAAGTAAGTAGGTTGCTGAACCATATTGGCTAAAGAATTGCTGACTGCAAAGGCCTCCGCTGCCTTGTGGATCGGTTTTTGAAGATCCTAGCCATTCCTTATTATGGACATTGAAGTCACCAAGAATAGTGACCTCGGAGGAAGGATATTAAGAAATCAGATGGTCGGTTTTTTCAGAAAGGTAGTCAAAGAGCTGGACAAAATTGTTGTCAGAAGGTGACCGGTAAATGCAACAGATGAATTTAAATTACCTACCCTCCACCTTAAGCTCGATATCAACGACCGAAGTGATTTGGAAAATCATCCGTTGCCGGTGCGTCTCGAACCGTCGTCCCCCGAGTCCGAATTGGGAAGTTTGACTGGACTTTCCAACACGGCCACGGCGGCGCTTTAATAGGTGTTAACTCAAATCGCTTAGTGACAAATGTTTGTTGAATAAGAGAGCAATTTGCATTGTATGTATCGTAGGTTGCTAGGTGACGCATAAATTACTTCGCAACGAGAGCCGTAACTTAATAACCCATATTCCTTTTACCGGTTTACAAAGATCGATATAATATCACTGCATAAATTATTTTAATTCGACAGCGCGAACGAGAAATTCCACGAGCCGTCACTTTAAATCTAACAGTAATAGGAACCAATCAAATAAGACGACACAGGTCGCGGGAAATTCAACCTTCTCGTAATAAAGTTCGAAAAGAGAAAGCAGACATTTAATGTTTATAACTCTGAGCAATTACATAATGTTTAGTGTCCCGCAATTAATTAAGTATTTTAATGCTTGTACATTTTATTTGTTATTATTAAGGTGTCTCTTAAACAAATTATACAATTAATAAATTAGAAAAAACCTAAAACAAATGTTATAAATAGCACATTTCCCTATTTAAGTTAATAAACAGATGGACTAAATGTAAACAATTGTACTCCAGCTTTTGCTAGAATAAGCATTTTATTTTATATTTGACGAACACATAACTAAGATAGGTAAGTATATTGTAACGGGCATTTTTTTTTATTCTTATTTTATTTTTATTGTGTAGTAGGTACGTAGGTATCTAGAATTTTAAAAGTTTTGCACTGATATTTATCCCAGAACAGGTTAGACTATAAAATCGCACAGCTAACAAACGTAGATAATGAATATTGTAGGATGGTTGCGTAAACACAATAAATCTCTAAAGGATTAAATACCACGACCTGACCTGACCGTTTTTGGCGCGTACGCAATCAATACTTCAGAGTCAGATGATTAACAGACCAATCTGATTAGCATTACTGTTTAACATTTTTTAGCTGTTTCTTTTTAACTTTTGACACAAAAAAACATTCGCTTACTTTTCAAATATTTATATACAATTCTCTAAATATACACTCTTGTTTCATTCCTTTTCTAAACACACTTAAATTGGCGGTCATGTATCATCGAACAAGTGTTTCTAGTGTTATTACGATAAGATAAGCTTAGTATAAGATATAATTTTTTTTATATATTTGATGATGCTTTAAATAACTTGAAACATCTAGTGTTGGACATTGTTCAATGTTACCAAAGAGCTAGCTGCTTATTTATTTGTCTATGTGTTTGTTCATACGCCTACATCCATACTTTTGGAAGTGGCCCTAAAACGGGAATCGACGCATCGAGTTATCAATAATTTTAGACAAGAAAGTTAACTGGCGCAGTCGCAACGGATAGTAGTGAAGAACCAAAAGTATATTGATTCTTTGCGTTTCAACGCTTAACACCCAAAGAACCGATCAATGAAGAGGCCATGAAGACAGCAGCAATAACATCGATTCTGTAAGTTGTTTGCTTCCTTAATTTTGCTATATATATATATATATATATATATATATATATATATATATATATATATATATATATATATATATATATATATATATATATATATATATATATATATTGTACTCATCATATATTGATAATATTATATGAGTGAAGACTTTGAAAGTTTCTTATAAGCTTTTGTGACTATTGGCAGCCTAGCCGAAGATAATATTATATGTCTGATAGCGATATTGATGAATTAGAACATTTAGAATATAGATTAAACAATATTAGTATAGGTGAAATTGATATTGTGGTGGAACAAGCTGGTATAAATAATTCTAGAAATAAGTTAGATATGGCAAATCAATTCCAGGAAAACAATTACATTAAAACAATTTCCGAATTTAACGGACAGCCTGAAAATGTGGGGAACTTTTGAAAACTTGTAATCTAGTAATGAATCGATTCTATAATGCAGATAATTCAAATTCATATGTTAACCATTTTCTATTAAATTACATTCAAGCGAAACTAACTGACATGGGAGGTCGAGGAGTCGGGGACCAAAGGTCATCCCAATGGCCAGGGAGGTAAAATATCTTGGAGTCGTATTGGACTCTAAGCTAACCTGGAATGGTCATGTTGAAAAAATACTGCGTAAGGCAGTTATGACCGTAGCCGTCACTAGGCGGCTATATAGAAAAACGTGGGAACTATGACCTAGTATGGCCCACTGGCTGTACACAAGGGTGGTCATACCATCGTTAACATACGCGGCACTTGTCTGGTGGCCTAAGGTGACACAATCCAGTGCCAAGCAGAAACTAGGCAAGATCCAAAGGATGCCTTGCTGGGCATCACAGGGGCCATGACTTCAACCCCAACAGCCGCCATTGAGGTGTTGCTGGATCCCCTCCCCCATCACTTAGTTATTATGGGGGAGACCACGCTAGGACTATACAGACTAGCCTGCGATGGTAGACTGAAGATCAGCCCAGGCTTCAGGGGCCACTGCAAAATTCAGAAGATCATGAAGGATCCCATGCGTAAAATGAGGTCACACCTCGCGAGCCCGAGTTGAAAAGTCTACGGGCATGCACAGTAAGCCAAATGCTGCAGTGCTATCGGGGCGGAGCAAAGACGCGAACGAGCCCTGAGGAAAAAAAGTAGGCAAGCCAAGTTAATTATTAACACGAAAATCATAAAGACATGGGTAGACTTAAGACGTTCTATTGTTGAGAACTTTACGGATCAACGCGATGATACTAGCTTACTGGGCGAATTACTGATATTCAAACAGAAACATAACGAGGACGCTTTAGCGTTCAGTAACCGATGCAGCCACATTGAACAATTACCTATCTCTAATTTAATATCAAACGAACGTAACGAGGGACTTTTAGCATTAAAACAAAACATGTGCAGACAACAGACACTCAAACCATTTATCGGGAACTTAAAAAATCCGCTAGCTATGGTCGTGGGATCCACGCATCCGGACAGTATCAAACAAGCGTTAAAATTTATATTTTCCGAGGAAAATTGAGAATATAGGGACAAATTATTACAAAAATCAAATTTCAGTAATAATAATAACAATAACAGGCAAGACAAGCAACAAAAACTGTTTTCCAGAGGAATGTCCCAAATTTTAGCAACATTTAATTTCAGAAACCTTTCCAACAGCAAAATTATTTAGCACCTTTTCACTATAATTTAAATAGACCCCAAACGTCTCACCAACAATTTACAGGAAGCCCCTCACTTCGATACTCGATGCGAAGATCGACGTACAACCCTAATGACCATCATAGAAGATATCCACAGACCATTTGGAAAAAAATACTTTTTCGTGTTTGAAATCATCGATATTTGATCTTCGTTAAACAACAGCCTGTATTATTTTTGTAATTTTTCTCGCAATGAGAAGAATTCTGACCACTAGGACAACGGTTGTGCAAAGTTTCAGAACCATGACATACTTTATGCCTGAGAATTGCCATATCAAAGATTTGCAACTTTATGACGGAAAAACAATAGAAAATCGAATATCTTGAGAACGGCTGACACCAGCATAGGCAAGTGGCATATCATGTTGCTCAGAATTGCATGGTCATTCTGAATATGTAATAATATATAGGGTATTCCATTAAAATTAAGAAAGTTGTTGGCAACTTCCGGTACAACCGGAAGTGATACAGTCACCAAAATATTTTAGTTATAATGAGCGGATGGTGATACATGCAGTTGCAAATTTTCAGATTCCAAATCCTAGTACTAGTTCGAAAACTTCTAATGCACGCCTTACGTGGGACAGCCTGTATACACACATGGTTGAGCAAATTATTTAAGATCTTATTATTGAGTATAAGAAAAACTTTTTACTCATTGACGAAGGGAAAACATCCCTAAAAGGTACTTAATTATACATGTCTTAGAAAATGTTGTATTTATTTGAAATGTCTCAATGAATATTTATTGGCCGTATAAAACATTTTTACAGTCATGATGATTTATTTTCAAGTAGGTAGTTGCTTTTGCTTTTTGATGATTGTTTTTCCAGTTTTTAACAAAATTTGCCTGGTTACCTAGCAAAATAGGTACTGAGAAGAAAGCTCACTAGTCTTGTCTCAGAGAATATTTGGCTCTGTGAAAAAATCTCTACATTATGAAAATAATTTTTTTAATGGTTTTAACTTTCCCACTTTTTTTCCGTTTTTAACAAAAATTGTTTGTGTAGCTTGTAAAATTTGAGGATAAAGGCCAATAAGTCTGTCTCGAGGAATACTTAGTGGCATCAAAAATACTTTAAATCATAAGAATTTTTGTTTGTAAAATGCCTGTTTTTCTGCGTTCTTCGGTTTTCGCCTGCGTTTTTCTGGTCAGGTATGGGTCAGGACATGTCGTGTCAAATCAGGTCGGGTCAGGTCAGGTCGTTCAGGCCTGCTTCGTAGAGAGTTTTGAGCATAAACGACCAGAAAAATGTTGTCCCTGCAACCCCCAAAAATCTGGCGGACCTGTAGCAAATCGGCGCGCTAAAGGAGGGGGACCATTACTAAGTGGAAGTGTTGATACAAAATGTAAAAAAGGCTGCTTATTGAGATCCAACTAAGCTGTTTTTGTCGATTTTGCCTTTAGATTTCCTTACGCTCACCCCTATTTACTCCGGGTCCAGTAACTTTTGGAGGGGTTGATAAGACAGCATTTTTCTTGTTGTTTATGCATACAGGCGTGCTTTTAAGCGTGTTTCTCAAAATATTTTTTAGAAATCACGTAAGCTGGTGTATATGGGGAATTCTGCGCCCACCACCACCACCAGGCTAATACGCACGCTTGTGAGGACACAGTGTCGAAACAAGATGGTGGTTAGATACAGGGCCACTCGAGGTCTAACCTGAGCTTACCTAGTCCTTGATGGCGTCAAAGATAAGGAATTTCACCGTGAAAATTAGAAGAAGTAAAATTTTGAAAAAATATCTGATCCGAGCATTTAAGAAAAAAGGGCCTAGCATTTCGATTTCACGTATAATGACGTATGTAAATATTGAAATTTGACGCATGCGCAAACCAACTTTTTTATTCTCTCGTTTAGAGGCATGGTATTTGGTGTCTTGTTACTGGTCTCCATGAATAGAATCCAAATATGGTGGCTACCACATGCGCAAACCAACTTTTTTAGTTTTTGATTTAGAGGCATAGTGTTTCGTGTCATTCTGCTCGTTTCAATGAGTACTATAGCTGAATGTTTGCGGTTACATGCGAGTCTGTGTTTACAACATATTATTTGAACTGGAAAAGATATCGTTTAAGGTTAAACATAAAACAACTCATTTAAATACAATTAATTTATTAGGATTAATTCACAAAACATACATATTAAATTATTACATAATACCTCTTACTTACATGTCAAATAAAATTTAAATAAAAAATAAAACACTTAGTTGATGGAATTGGTTCACAAGACTTACATATTAAATTATTACACAATAGCTCTTACTATACCAGTTAGAGGTTTATATTCAAATACACAATCATGAATAACTAAACAGTAAGCTCTGGTTCTATTAGGAAGATTGTCTTTGCTCATAAACTCCACTTTGATGTCCACCGTTGAAGACTTGATTGACAAATAGAGCTCGGTCTTTAAACTCATCATAACTTAAGAGATACTCTGGCATGTTTTTATAAAAAAAAGTTTTTGAAAATCTGTATACGTCTGGTAGGCTTCAACATATTTAGATTTCTCAAAATCCATATTCATAGATTCATAAGGATAGCACTCTGAATTTAGGAACACTCGTAGATCTACCATGCCGATGTTATCGAAGAAGTCACCTTTCTTGCCTACGTTGTCTTTTCGATGTTTGAAATGTTATAATGACATATCTAGGTCTTTCTAAGTTTGTTGCAGTTTTAACAGACCACACGTTTTTATTAATATCTCTAAGCACTGGTCACTCATATATGTCTCATTTGCAATATGCGAGAAATATGTCTTCTGCGATTGTATCCATCAGCCCCAACTTCATTTTATCGTTTGGAAATACATGTTTTGCTTAAAAAAACATGTTAGTTACAGTAATTTTCGATCTTGCTGTAGCAGTACTGCAATAGACGTTGGCATCATTTCGAGCTCTTGAAAATCGGAAAGTATGTTTACCACAGAGAACTCCTTTAAAGTGATGGAAGAAACTGAAGAGAAACCAAAGAAGTAGGTGCATGTGAAACTTGTCGTTTAAGGTGATGTGATCTGACGATACATTGAATCCAGCATTGCTAAGAGATTTGGCTTCATTCTTACTAAATGAAAGCAGACTTTTGATGGTTGTTGTGGTGCATGAGTCTCGTAATCGCTTAACCTCCTTGTTATTTAATTCATAGGTTATGGATCAAACATTGATCCTCCATTACTTGCCATGCGATACTTTCCATCAGCATTTTGTACTGCTAGAGGCTCCAGAGCACCTTCGATTATTGGAGCTGACTCTGCTAGGCATACGAATGCATCTTGCTGATTGATGCTTATTTCAACTTCATCGCTGATCCCAAACAATAAATAGTAAGATCGAAGTTCTTCTCGGTCGATGGAATTGTCAAACTCGGGGTCTTTGAATACTTCTAGTTTTGATGACATCATAACCAAGACTTTTAAGGAACTTAATATTATCGGAACGAAGTGTACGCTTTGAAGTGGTTGGCTGTACTAAATAGGTTTTGGTAGATTCACTTGCTTTTGTATCCTTAAAAACTAGCTACAAGCGAACAGACACCTCTTCACCTTGAAAGTATACAGGAACTGAATCTTGATCCACGTTGTCGATGCTTATATTTGAAATCTCTCGTTTGTTCACTTATACATAAAGTAGATTCATAATTCTATGCCGATTGCATAGCCAGGATCAACCATCGTTGCAAACTCATATAGCGTATGTGAAGGTTTTCCGTTACAGTAGGAACCAGACACAATATTAGTTTCTATGCGAATCTGTTTAACATCCACCATTACGACAGGTAAATCAGATTCGTCAAAGATACCTGGCTGAAGAACTTGTTTTGAAACTCCCAGCATTTGCCTAATGGAATAATCAACTTCAAAACTGATACTTGTGTGACACTTTATTTTACATCTAATGGTGTTCGGATCATGTCTCAGAATCAAAGCTAGCTGCTTTTGTTTCAGTGTTGCTGTAGCAGAAACAAGTTTAATTTGAAGCAAGTTTTCCAAATGTGTTATCTCATATCCACCAGTGGGTATCGTGATTGTTTTCCAAGTAGCTCCTTCTTTTACGTACAATTTGTTTTTACCTTCATATATGTTAAGTATGTTGTCGTATGTGTAAAAGGCTACCAAGGCAACAGCATAACTACCAGCCGGATCCAATTTAATTGGGGGATTGTAGTCTGTTGACAGATGGGAGCTGCGATCTTTTAACTCGAGGGTTTGCCACATGACTAAAACACAGAGGCTAGAGTCTTTTATTTAAAAGTTTTGAACATAACTGCCTACAATTATAAGTAATATATTTCTGATACACATCCTGATTAAACAATATATACCAGTCTTTAAGGTTACGTTGTAACTCTACTGGTGGCTTTAAGTTTCCATATGAGTCAAAGTAAACGGCTGTGTCTCCACGTTTTTAACTGAAACCCAATGATTGCCAGGCTCCTTGTTGCTTTGTAAATTCATAAAGAATGACTCTTTCTTACGTGGGCCATTTGAAGGTAGAGCATCTCGCATGTATACACCTCTAAAATATGAGATTTTCATTTTACCAGCAAATTTCACCAGATATACATTTGTTAGAGGCCTTGCTGGTAAACATCTTATTCGTTTTTTAGTTTTGGCAGATACAACCCATAGGGCTACGCTGCCTCTTCAGATACAGACCTTTGCCGAGTCACTTACACTTTGGTTTTAATTTTAAGCCCCTACCTCTGTAACCCATTGCGATAGCTTCCATTATTTTGTTGTGACGTTATTCTTCCTCTAGTTTGGATTTCGCTGCTTTAGCATCGTTAACTGTCTCAGCAATACCAGCAGCACCACGACCCAGAGCGCTTAGTGCTGACAGACTACCAAATATTAGAGGCAACAGTGCACGGAATCCTCCGCATTTAGGTATCGGAGTAACTCGAGGTTCCTGCACATTCTTACGGCCACACATTTTTCTACCGATTGCATGAGCGCTATCAAAAACAGCATTCTCTGTTGGGATAAGTTTTCTGTCCTTTACAACTTCTTCAATCAAACTTATTATGTTTTTATAAGTAACTTTCTTCTTTGCTTTTGAGTTGATTACATCAAGGCCCATACCAAGCTTTCTTTTAACTTTCATCGTGTTTGTAACGCTCCAAGAGGCTAACTTTTCACCAAAACTTGCGTCCTTCGACTTGACCCTGTCCCAAGCTCGGTTTTCCAACACTTCATCGGCCCGATGTCTATCACTCAACTCTTTTGATTGAGAGTAAGCGATGTAATGGTCTCGACAAGCACGATCTAGAAGATTGATACCTTGATCACCTTCAGCCAGGCGTTCTTTAAGTTTAGTACCCGGACCAAAAATTGATAACCAGGTATGTGAAACTCAATAGGTAATTTGCCAATGGCTCTGTTTGCAAGACCATTGTGACACCAACATTGATACTGACAGTACCTGACCTGACCTGAAACAAACAAAAACACACAAACAAAGAAACAAACAGCCAGACAGCCAGACAACTACCCAACAAACCAACCAACCAACCAACCGACCAACCGACCGACCGACCTACCAACCAACCAACCAACCAACCAACCAACCAACCAACCAACCAACCAACCAACATGTTGGCTGTCAGGAACAACCAACTGTGGTAAAATGGAGGTGATGAGTAAACAAGAGAGAAAAAGATTTTACAACTTGCTAGAAACATTCTAAAAAAATATTTAATGCTTAAGCTTGGTAGACCTGAGAATGACGAAGCTCTGCAACGTTTATAAACCAATTGCTGAGCCACTTAATGAAATATATTAAAACATATCAACACTTAAACTACATCCACCAGCTACACAAATCAAAGAAGAAGCGGTACCAGAAAAGAAACTCAAAGTCGAGTTCCTTGGAGACAATGAAGTTTTTGAAGCCAAGCCAGATGTAGAACCGACCACAGATGTGGAGACAAGTTAAGATGTGGAAACAAGTTTAGATGAGGATATCCCGTCACTTCACGAAATTGAGGAAGGTCCAAACGCTATCACAACCCCACGTCAAGAATTTTGGGATCAATATCCCGAAGAAGTTCGATATTATAAGTATTTTACTGAACCATCGATGGATGGTACTGTTGATCAAATGCATGGTGCTCTTCACGATGGAGATACTGGGAGATGGAGTCTTAACAAAGACTTCACTAAAGATGGAATTCAAGTAGATGAAAAGACACATACCCACACACAAGGTCTACTAAAATTTATATTTATGTAAAGAAATAAGGGGTATACTTATGACGATCTTCAACACTATAGAGATATTCTAGAAACAACTAGTGTTCATAAAATGAAACATGATCCCAATGAACGACTCAAGGTTGCTCCTCGGAAAAGTATCTTACTATAATAAAACCAATGATAAATCCACGAGTGCAAACATCCTCAACTCCATGTACCAACATGGTTTTGGTTACGACACACCTTAATAAAAAACAGAAGATTGCAATGGAGGTTCGAAATGTGAGTGACAGAAAAAGCACTAACAGTTATATGATACAAAATAATAAACAAATAGAAGGTGTCTATTGGAATGACATAAATGAGTTGGTTGATAGACTTAGACTTTTAGTGGCGTCCCTAGCTGCTGATAATGCTCATAACAATGAAAGTCAATCATTGCAAAACTGAAGGAAGCTCGTGTTATCGCCTAGATACCTACATATATACCATACATGTCTGCTTATTGCTTGTTATAAAAATGTCTATCGATAAGCTTGTACGTTCCCAGTCCAATAAAGGTTTTAGGTTTCAAATTATTGAAAGAGAGATTTTCCCGAGAACTACTAGTGGTGATTTTGATTTGCAAAACGATAGATTGTGTAACATCGCTGATCCAGTAGACTCAACAGATGGTGTAAATGAAAAAAATTGTTGATGCATGGATAGGCGACTATCAGAATAACAAAGATCAGGTAAGACAAAGAATAATTGCCATACTACTTGAAGCTGTGCACACGCCGGTGTTAGAAGATTTAAAAAAAACGAATTTAAAATAAATTGAAAAATTTAACCAAGAACATAACTGCTCTAGTTTTAAAAGATATTGACGTGTTAAAGAATAACAAGTTGAAGAAGAAGCTGGGTGAAATAGACAGCAAACTAAAATAGTTGCATGACAAGTGGATACTTCTCAACCCAACATCGCCCTGAAACGCAAATAGCCAGTATTCTTATCGATAATTAATTGAAAGTCTCCAAATAAACCATACCCGAAGTTGTCTTTAATTTGCTGGTAACACACATCATTTAATATATCCATTTTAAACACACCGCTGCACACTTGGATATGTTAGAGGAGCTAAGCACGTCTTACCTTTAAGGAAATCGAATTCTGAATGAGCTTAACAGTGTGTACTGAACAATTTATAGATGTTGATATTACGCTGATTTTGTTTAATTTAAACTACATTTTTATTAATATTTATCTGCAACCATAAAAGTCGCTCCAACATCCATCCACTCTCGCCTTCTGCAAACTCCAAGGCTCTCGTGTAAATTTCCTCGGTGAATTTTTGATAGATATTTTCAAAATTAGTTGAAAGTGTAATATCTTTGTTTTTAGTATTCAGATAATTAACTTCTTTTTTCTGTTTAGGGTGAAGCAAATATAATCCAAACAATTCCAATTTTATTTTAATTCTATCATGTTGTAAGAGCTACCATGTAATTATTTAATATTTTGGTCTTGTGAACCACTTTAATAAATTAATTGTTTTATTTTTTAATTAAATTTTCTTTGACATGTCCGTACGAGCTATTACGTAATAATTGAACATGTATGTTTTGTGAATAGTAGGTAATAATAGTGGGTTCTACAGCACTCCTCCTCCTCTCGAGGTCACTCACTCCTTGCAAGGCCGACACTCCTCCCAAGGTCACTTACTCCTCTTAAGGTCACTTACTCCTCTCAAGGTCAACACTGCTCTCAAGGTCAACACTCCTCTCAAGGTCAACACTCCTCTCAAGGTCAACACTCCTCTCAAGGTCAACACTCCTCTCAAGGTCAACACTCCTATCAAGGTCGACACTCCTATCAAGGTCGACACTCCTATCAAGGTCGCAAAAATGTTTTGAACTCGAACCGCAGACCAACCTTGAGAGTTGTAGTATAATCTGCAAAGTTTGTTTCAGATGCACATCTCTCTGAGAAATATAGTAAAGTATAGTAAAGTGAGTAATAACGAAAATGAATTTGAAATTAGCTCTAAGTTATCTTTGTCACTAACTGAATCGTGAGCAAGAACGCTTGCAGAAAAAAGAAAACTTAAATAGTGATGAGTTGACGTTGATATCCCAATATAAAAGAGTGTTATCTCGAACCATTGAGTACATGAACGAGAAGTGTTGTGATTGTGAGTTAATAGCCGATTTGATTGACACAAGACTGGATTTCAAATTCTATCCATTTATGAAATACTTTCCGGAGCCATTGAGAACATATCTCAGGTCATCGCACGCCACAGTGGGAGCATCAAAAAAAAAGTGTTGGAACAATCTAGGCTGGTTGTTTTTGTTAACGAGGATGGAGAGAGAAATGTTGTAAATGTGTAAACACCTAACTATTAAATTATATATAAGTAGATAGAGTTAATCATGAAGAAAGTTAAATTTAATGAAGCTGAAAACAAAATCCATTACATGGCGTGTTGGAAATATGCACACACTAATGCAAGAAAGGGAACTTGGATGAAAGATTATGCGGACAGATGTCGTTTTCAAAGAAAAATTGAACAAGTCAAAAGCGTTGTCGACAGAATTTTGGATGTAGAACACAGAAAGAAGATTTTCTATGAACGTTTTTACAATCATTTATTATTTCGAGAGAGTTATGCTCTACCCCCTTATTAATCATTTTTATTTTGTTAACTTGCTTTAAATTTACTTTATTATACTTTTTAGAAAGATGTCATAGTTTGATTTTAATAAAGTTTCAAACTAATTCATTTGTTTTATTTTTGAATAGGAATAAATAAAAGATAAATACATTTTTAACTATTATTTTATTGTACACAATTCATTACAAAATTTTCATAAAGGTAAAAAACATTTGTAAGTGAGCAAATGCAGATATTATTTAAGTGATTGAAACAAGGTTTCGATGGTTGTATAGTTGGTTGATCATCGAGTTCTAGGACTGGTGTGGCAGAATATTTTCTAATGTAGGAAGCCTTTTCTTTTCCTTTTACATACACATAATTAACGTTTCTTGTGAGAGCGCTGACAATTTCACCAAAATTGTGAACTGGAGTGAAACCTGCTTTCCAATCGATGCAGTGATGATAATTCATAAGCCATCTAACTTGTCTTGATAAGTCCGGTGGAAGGGAATCCATACTGAAAGGTGGTTTGAATATGTAGTGACAAATTCTTTTTCCATCAAACGCTGCTAATTCTTTAGGAAGAAATTTATTATTTTCTAATTTGAAACCTTGCACATCAAGAACTAATATCATTTTTACAATTTGAGTTTAGAAAAGTTCTTAGCAATCTTACTCATCACACAATAGGATTCTATTTGACTTTTTAGTTTCTTTAAATTTTTTATGTGAGTCTTCAAGACATCCTTGAACGTGAATGACATAATTGAAATGAGTAAAGAGATGTGGATGTAATTGCTTTAATAGTTACTCCAAGACATGCGCAGAATGAGTTAGTACACTCTACACTTGCAGGAGAATTCATGCGTAGAGGGAACGAATTTAGTTTCTCTACACTTGCTTTACGATTTTTGTCAGTGGGTTGTAGAGAAACAATTTATTGTGACAAATCAAAGCGTAAGCGGAAGTATCTTTCGGAATGGCTGTGTTCGTTTCAAATTCAATTCGAACAACAACAGCCCCTGATTGGAGAGAATCTTTTTGTCGGGAACAGTCTATATGCACTAGTGGAGCAATCTCTTTAAATTCATTGGGAGTGAAAATAGGCTGGTTTTCTTTTTCGTAATAAGGTTGTTGAAATTTTGAATACATGTCATAAAGTGACGCGAAATTATTTTCACCGAAATTTAAATTCAAATCATGATAAGGATACCTTTCACTATTTAGGAAAACTCTAAAGTTTCGCAGGTTGCAATGATCAAACTTTCCCATGTCTTTTTTAACATCTTCTTTCCTGGCTGTTTGAAAACCTGCAATTATGTGACTTGGCGATTCGAGTTTTGTGCTTGTCTTCACAGGCCAAGTATGTCGCGTTGTTTGAGGTAAAGCTGGAAATTCTATTAGTTCCCAACTTCTAAAAGCGAGGGGAATGTCAATGTTTTTTTGAATCAGCTTAGAAAGGTGCAGTTGTTGAGAAATGGAAGGTGTAACATGAGGAACATTCCAGTATATTTTATCAAGCTGAATTTTTGGGTTATCTGCAACTAGAGCTACATTGGTGGGATCTTCAATGTAGACGACAGCGTCTAGGTCGTCAGTACTTCTAATGAGAACTAATTCTTGTTTCATATTTATAATAATCTTGCGATAATCTTCAAAAAATCCCATTAAATGGGAAAGAGGAATACAAACGTTTAAATGTCCATTGTTATCAATTTTTAGACGTTCAGATTCTCTTCCTTCGCTTGTGGGGAACCATCCGGCATTTTGCAGCTTGGCACCATCATTAGAATTTACTGACACATAACCTTTCATAGTTGAAGTGAGTCCTACATTTCGCACTGAATCGACCACAACACCGTTTAACTCATAGCGAATTTCCCTGAACAGGTGTGCTATGGCATTGTTAATAAAAAATAATGTGTTTCCTACAGTTCCATCATCTTTCCTTAATTTACCTTCTATGTATAGATAACTGTCAGAAGGAAGGGTATATGCATCTAATTCTTGTATCGATATTCGCATTTCATCGTTCTGCTCAAATTTTGAAGAGGAAAATGATTGATAGGTGTGTAGTTGATAATCTACCATGGAATCATCAACAACCACCTTTTGCGCGACGTCTAGAATATTCATTGCTGTTGAAAACCTAACGATTTTAAAAAACGGCGATTACGTGCTGTCAGCTGCTTAGACGTTTTTATACTATGGATTTTTGCTTTTGCATCCTTATTTTTATACTCTAGCGCCTGACATTTCGTGTGAGAATTATTATAGCGGACAACCATTTAGCTAACTTTTTTCAAATGCACTTTGACTGTGACAGTTTCACCTCTAAAGTGGACTAGGTTTCCGTCTTGATCAAGAATCTTGATGGTTATATTAGTAATTGTCTTTATGGTGACTGGAAAGTAAATGACATTCTGAGGTGTTTCTACTATTTTATACCCTGGCGGTACCGTGGGAAAAAACTGATGTATTGTATGGACCGGTTTACCGTTATTATATGAGCCAGAAGAGATGTTGCAATCAATACATATAGCATTTACTTTTATAATTTCCACAGGCTTCTCCGATTCATGAACAACATTCGCTTTCAAAACCTTATTACTGAAGCCTAAAAGTTTGCCGATGGAATTGGGTTTTGAAAAGTCGATACTTTGACTACATTTTAAAGTTGTTTTAAGGGTGTTGTTATTCGCATTGAGCTCCAATGTTTCTTTTCCCATTTTACTCTGCAAATATTGATGTATATCTGTTATTTCGTAAGAACCTGTTGGAATAATTATAGTCTGTGCACCATAACAAAAGGTATTATTTGTTTCATCTATATTGGGGATGGCGTTAAATTTTTCAAAATTTGTTAAACCGATCACATATTCTGAATTCTCATCAAGAAATATTGGGGGATTGAAATTTGAACTTAACACTGATTGAGGTTGCGAAAACGCAAATGCGTAAGACATAATTCAATCGTTGCGAGTGATAAATTAAACGGATGTTTGCTTATTATATAGAAATCGTAAGCATAGGTGCCCACAGTTGAACGATTTAACATTTTGTTGTCTCCAGTAATTATAAGTAATTATATTATCAACTCCATCACTTAAAAAATAATTAATTAGTTCTTGCGGCGGTCGCAAATTGCCATAACTATCGAAGTAATCGACATTTTAATTTCGTTTTATATAAGCTGTACAGTGCGTACCTTCATTTGCTTTAGCGTCTAGATTAAAAATTCCACACTCCGAATATTTAATTTTTTTTTGTAAAGAATCTCGCATGTAAACACCCCTAAAATGTTTTATTTTTAATTGATTTGCATATTTAAGAATATCGACGTTGGTCAACGCTCGATTTGGAATTGTTATCGGTAGTTTTTTTGATACGGTTTTAAAAATAAACCCGACCCTTTGTTTTCCATAGCTTTATTATGTCTATTCGTTTCTCGCAAAGCTTTAGCCGCATTCTTCGCATCTATTACTGTCTTGGCTATACTCGCCCCGCCTCCGGCTAAAGCACCTAATGCTCCCAAAACAGGTAATAACATTGGTAAAAAACCGCCAATCTTAGGCGATCTTATGATTCTGCTTTTTTTAGATCGTCTTGTTTTTGAATTCGTCTTCCTCTTTTTCGTCAAACCGCTACCCTTTTTAAGTGAATTCCTCATTTTGCGCAACCCTGCTGCTAACAGTCGCTTTAGTTTAACAGATGACGGATTCACTCTCATCTTGTAGTGTTGGAAGACGCAGTAATTGTGACAAATTTCGCAGGTAGGTTACCAGTATATATACTTTCGATTCTCCTAAAATCAACAATGCAACATTTAGCTCTATGGCTGTTTTCATTTCGTTTACAACCACTTTTCAGCGGTGTCCACACTTGCTATATAAGTCGCTTCTCCCATTTGGGCGTTGCATACTGTAACATGAGAGCGGAACAGCAAAAGTTGCAATTACCCATCAAAAACCATGACAGCACCTTTGGAAGTGAAAAGTGTAATAGACATGGCACGTTATTAGGAAATGATATTAAGAGAGGCATTTTAGTAGGTGCATCTGGTTGTGGAAAAACAAATGTTATGGTTTCACTTTTGGAACATGCAAACGGTCTTAGATTTGAAAATATATATGTGTATTCTAAGTCCTTGAACCAACCAAAATATCAATATCTCAGATCACTTTTGCAACCTATGAAAGAAATCGGCTATTCTGAATACGATGACGGAAATCAGATATTCACCCCTGATCAGATTAAACCGAACTCAGTAGTTATATTCGATGATATAGTTTGTTGTAATCAAAGCATTATCAGGGACTATTTTTGTTTCGGGCGCCACAATAAAGCTGATTGCTTTTATTTGTGTCAGACTTATTCTTCAATACCGAAACAGCTGATTCGAGATAATGCAAATTTGTTAATCATATTCAAACAAGATAACACTAATTTGAAACATGTATATGACGATCACGTTAATGTTGACATGCCGTTTCAGAAATTTAAGGATTTGTGTTCTTACTGTTGGAACGAGTTGTTTGGTTTTTTGGTTATAAATAAGGAATTTCCTATCCATTGCGGCAGATATAGGAAAGGTTTTGACATTTATTTATATATAGATTAAACAAGATTTCAGTTCATCAGTATATCTCAAACAAGTGACCAAGATGAGTGAAAACGTTACCCGAGAACTTTTAAAAACGAGAAAAGCTTTGAAACGGAAATTGCAAAGTTTAAAAGCTGATATTTTGGAATCTTCACTTAAAAGAGAAGAGGAGTTGAAACCCATCTCCGAACCTCTAAAAAAACTAATTTCTGATATAAAAACGGAAAAGATCATTCCAAAAGTTGAGCCTAAAGAGGAAAAACAAAAAATGTCTACACCTACAAACGCCGCTCCAGCACAACAACCTCAACGCTTATTTCCACCCGAATTTTCGAATTATGAAGAAGTGTTTTCTGCACAACCTGAAATTTCTGACACCTCAGCAAATATTCTTGAAAGTACAAGAGCAGATATTGACAGAATGGTAAATGATCCATCCTTTATTGTCTATTTACAACAATATTCAACACTACCTCGATCATAAATACGGAATAAGACATAACTTAATGACAGACAAATTTCACATCGGTGACTCTGAAGTTAATTTTGATAAGGATGATATCGTTATTAAGGGAGTCAAATATAAAGGTAGCCCCGCTCTATATGAACTGCTGTTTAAGAAAGAACCCATTGGATATACTGATAAAGATTCGTACGACTATAATGACATTCTAAAGCGAACCAATGCAAATCGCAGGAACTATAATCCCAATGAACAAATTGCCGGAAATAAATCCAGAAAGTATAGGACTGTAATTCAACCAAATGTGAAACGCCCTCGCTCTGGTTCACAACCTACTTTTACGTTTCCTACAAGAATGCACACGGGACAAGGACTTATGACGTGGAATAAGAAGTCAACGAACTATCTTTACTGGGATGATCCTAACGAGTTAGTTGATAGATTGAGACTCCTTCTTGCATCTAGGAATGCTGGCAATAACGGCAATGATAATGAGATTATTTCAATAATTGAAGAGTTGCGGGAAAAAGATATAATCATATAAATAAACATCATTTTAATTGTGCATTACCAGTGTGACTATGACTTTGGATAAGTTCGGAAGAAAAATTAATAAGGATGTGGATAAGTTAAAGAAAAAACTGTCACAAACAATAATATTAACATATTTTGGCAAAAAATCATTTCATAACAGAATCTTTCTAGCACCCAATTTAACACATACAAAAATCTTTAGGTTTGATGCGGAAATAGATAAACTTAATATCAGACCTGCATCTGAAGTGACAATATTTTTTAATGGAGAACAAACATCTGCAGATGACTTGGGTGGCAGGAAAATAAAGTCTGGTGACAGCATGCATTTTACGTGTGTGAAAAATACTGAAACTGTGCTTTTTCATATTGAAATAACTTTAAGATGTCCTCTCAAAAGTGTCAGGGAGTTGATCGCATGAATGGAATTATAAATAGAAGATAACTTAAGTTCATCACCGACATATAAAAGCAAGCGCTGTCAAACTCAATTGATCTAAATATGGCTTTGGATAAGTTTGGTAGACAAATTGATGATGATGTTAAGATGATAAGGCAAAAGCTGTGGCAAACACTCATCATATCTAGCCGTGGAGGGAAATCCCAAAGCGTTCCCCGCAGAATCTTCCTGATCGATCATATTTCCCACAACTATATTTTTGAATTCGATGCAGAAATAGATGAGGTTGTTGGAAATCCTAAATCTGATGTGATCATCTTTTTTAATGGAAAAGAAACGTCACCGGATAATTTAGTTGGTGTGAAGGTTAAACCGGGTGATGATATATATTTCGAATACATTTTCACGAGCAGTAGAGTTGAATTTTTCTTAGAAATAACATTAAGATGTCCCCTAAAACTGTCAAGGAATGGGTGGTGACAGAACTTCACAAACCGGCAAGGAGAAATTATAGAAGAAGACGAGTATTAGTGAAGGGGTTGAATGACCTGTTTCAAGCTGATCTGGTGGAAATGCTTCCTTATTCGAAATTAAATCGTGGATATAAATATATTTTAGTAGTGATCAATGCTTTTTCAAAGTTTGTCTGGGCGGAACCTTTAAAAAGTAAAACAGCTAAAGAAGTATCAAAAGTTATGAAGAAAATTCTACAATCGCTAAAAAATGCACCCAAAAATTTGCAGACAGACCTCGGGAAGGAGTATATGAATTCAGAATTCAAGGCTCTAATGAACGAATTCAAAATCAATCATTACAATACCTATTCAAATCTGAAAGCTAGCATATGTGAACGAGTTAATAGAACATTAAAAACGATGATGTGGAAAGAATTCAGCATGCAAGGAAACTATAAGTGGCTAGATTTACTTCCCAAAATTGTTTCGCAATATAACAACCGGGTGCATAGAACCACTGGAATGAAACCTGCTTTTGTGCTAAAGAAGCATGAAAAAGCTATTTTAAAATCAGCTTTTAGTCATATGAAGACCGTTGATCCGAGGAAGCAGAAATTTCATGTTGGCGACTATGTCCGCATCAGCAAACATCGAGAAATTTTTGTCAAAGGTTATACACCGAATTGGTCGAATGAAATTTTCCACATTATGCAGATTAAACAAACTAACCCTCGCATGTACTACCTCGAAGATGAAAAACAGCAGTCCATAAAAGGAGGATTTTATGAAGAGGAACTACAGAAAGTAAAATACCCTGACATACATTTGATTGAAAAAATTATCAGGAGAAAAGGTGATACTGTATTTGTGAAATGGTTGGGTCTTGACAAATCGCACAATTAATGGATTCCTAAAAATCACATTGTATAAAATTATATTATTTTTGATGTAATGTTTTTTCTTCAATAAAAACTATAACAGAATATATATCTTTTTTATTTCTAAAATTGTGTTGCAGAGAATGAGCGATGGAGAAATGAGAGTTAAGTTAATTAATAAAAAACTGTAATTTTTTTTAAACATATTTATTAACAAGGTAAATGTAAACGATACATAATTAAGTTGGGATTTTTAAATGTGGTAATAGTAACATGTGAAGTGAACAATGCACAGTCAAATGTTTACGATTTAACATTAAATATGTGGTTATACATTTTTTTTTAATATTATAATAGTTTACAAATATAAAGCTATTCGACGAAAGATGAAAATGCACAATCAAATAATTGAATGCGTTACATATTTTTTTAAATATTACTAGACAATCATAGATTAACACTTTATGCAAAACAACATCTACAACTAGTTGAAAAGAGAACGTTGATTGTAAAAATTCTGTTGTGGATATCGGTTGAACTCTTTTAAATTCGGATATTGTTGAATAAGCTCCATCACAGCGCAAACGTTTTCTGAATTCGGAGTTGTTGAGACTTTATTCAGAATGAAATTAGCAATGTCGACGTGCCCCGAATGCACATTGAAGACTAAAGATTCAAAATAATTGGAAAAATCTTGTTTCTTCAGCATATCAATTTTGTATGCGATGAGATTTGCTAGTTCAAATAACTTGCAAACAGATTCAATCCCCAGATATACACACCCACCGCACTTATCTTCTATTTTTACAATTTTAATATCTTTAAACCATTCAAATGTTATGTTGATTGCAGAATTTTGTCGTTGACAGAACTCATCCTGATTATTTGAATAGAAATAATTCATAATGAGTCCTTCACAACCCCGAAACTCTATCCACTCCTCTTCATTGAAAATTACTGAATCACCTTTAAGACCTTGTATTCCAATAAATGGTTGAAAACTGAAGTCATATGCTAAACCAACACACACATATTTAGATTTCGAAGGGTTAATATGGTATCGCTTTTCACAAATTGTAGTCAAAATGTTTTTCTGGATTTTGCTTTCTGAACACTGTCTTTTGGAAGTACCAAGAGCGGCATTTTTAATTGTATTTGAAACACTGCAGGTATTCATTGTCAAAAGTTAAATGTGCACTGATGACAGCAATTTTAAACGCAGAGCTTTATACTGCGTTTCACCTCCTCACACTACATTGCAGATGTTATTTTACACCCCCTCCCCCTAACTTAAAGGAATTCTTAATAATGTACCACTACAGCTAAGTTGTTAACAATAAAAGTATTCAGTTATTTGCAGTCACGATGTTATACTAAATTTATAAATTACTTTGACAAAAAATTGTACAGACATTTCAATGATTGAACATAATCTTCAGATTTTGTAGATGGCCATTTACCGCAGCATGGGCCATACTTCCACCCAACGTTCTCATTGAGAGGCTTTATCTATATTTTTCTGGAGCCATTTTAAAACTTCGTTATGTCGCTGATTGCGTTTCGGATCGAAAATAAAACTTACGCCGTGATGGCTTGCGGATTTTAAGATGGACTTTAATAGGTTAATGTCCGCAAAATATGCAGTCTCACAAATGCACTCATCGAGCAGTTCTTGAGTATTATTATAAAAATTGGAAAGATTTTCAACAGGGTATTTCTTGTTCATGTCTTCACAGCGGTTTTGGCTGAGCAGTGTTATCAAATAATGCTTTTCATACACTGTGGTGTCAATGTCAGATTCCTTACAAAAGTCAATAAGCTCGTCCGGAGTTACAGATTCCAAATTATTATCTGTAAGCGCTTTCAAAGTGTCTGCAATCAGTTTGTCAAGTAACAGCTTCTTCTCGATTATCAATGATACTGTCTCCGCGGCACATTTGTCGGAGTGTGCAACCCACAGAAAAGTTTCATCAGGTACAACAAGTGTATCTAAAATGGTTCTTAAGAATCTAATATCATTTTCAGTTACACAATTCTTTAAAATTTTTCTCAAATCTTTTTTTAGAATTTTGCGTGGAGCACTACACAGACGCAAAAATAAAGTATGCGTTTTCACTCATATTTGAAATTAAACTAAGACATCTTTGAAAGTAAGTCTTTTTTATAAGAATGCAGAGTTATAACCCCCCCCCCCTAGGATTCCTCGTTCTGACATTCATTCAATAAACGTATGAGCATATCTAGAGGCTCTTCGTCAGAGGGATTTGAAATCGAAGGTATGTCTTTGTGACCCCAGGCTAAACTGTGAAACGATGAAGGGAGGAAGTATCTCTTATCATCGGTATTGGACAATGCAATTTTACGGAAATAGTTTGTAAATATTCTGTGACATTCCGATTTGAAAACGTACATGTTGCAGTAGACCTGGCGGCGATCCTCCTCTATTATTTCTTTATAATGCACCAAATCTAATTGTTTTGCAATGCTATATTTACTAACTCCTTTAGCTTTCTTACAAACATCATCAATGGATTTTATGCAATACGCTTTTGAGCCAGTGCGGTAATATTCCATCAACGGTTTTCCTTTATATTCATCTTTCATTTTGCCAATAATAGAATCCGTTACTGGCATATCATGCATATTTATATGAGGATAATTTGAAGTGTCAAACTCGCTAATATGTTTTTTCATATCTTCATAAACATTTTCAGTTTTCACATGTATTATTAACGAATCTGTGTCCGTGTATAGCAAGGTTACATTATCTTTATAGAGAGGTTTAAGAAAATTGTAAAAAAAGTTGTAAATGACTGTTTTTGAGATGTCCAGTATTGAGAATCCGACATATATTGGCTTATTATAATGTATGAGACTTCTTTTCATCTCAATAGCCACTAAATTTTCACTGAAAATTTTAAACTCTTTGAAATTTGGTTTGCTAATGTAATTTTCAGCGCCTCTTTTTTGACGGTTTTTACTAAATTGTGTAGCAAGTTTTATATCAACTCTTTTTTCCACATTTTCTATTGTTTTACCATATATACAATTTATCATTTTCTTAAAGTTGTCCTTCTCGAAACTATTTCTGGCAGAATTTCTCAGATTAGTGTTGAGTTCTATATAAGGTTTCAAAAAAGGTGACTGTGAAAATTTGAGCGCTGTGTGAATTCGAGTGAGTTTTAAACCATTTCGAAGGCATTGTTTCAGAGCTCGATAGTGAATTATGTACCGTTTTTTATCTTCCAAGTTTGGTATTAATTTCTCACTTTTACTGCCAGGAGGTGTATAATTTTCTGGGCAGAAAGGTAAATCGTTGAAGTGATCGTGAAGGTGTTTGGGAATAGTCAAGTCAACTTCAAAAACATATCCTGTCGATGATGTATCAGATAAATCGAAACAGACTTTTGCAAGCGTTCAATTTCTTGTTTTCCTAACCATTCAAAATTTGCAATTGGAAGATACTGTTGCATACTATAGCTGTATAAGTTAGTGGCGTCAAAGTATACAAGATATGATGATTCTTTTGACGCGTCATAGTTGGGAAGGAGCTTATTGTTCGCTATGGCTCTTCTACTGACACATGTGCTTACTCCTCCACGTATGCCCCGTTTGAAAAAGTGGATCATATCGATGTCGGTGAGCGTTTCCAATTCGATCTTTGTATATCGCAACATGGCGTCCCAACTTAAGCCTGGAGCCGTATAATAATGTGCCGGATCAAGCTTGTAGGTCTTCAGACACAAATCTCTATAATTTTCAAAAACATCTGCCAATAATAAAACATCAGCAGTTAAATACAAATCTGAGTAGTCTCCAAATGTTTTACATTGGAATAAATTCCAAACATTAGCGGCTCTGGAATACTCTTCATCCGAAACAGATTCATCCCGTATTTCATCATAGAAACATTCTTTATCGGGCAGAACTTGTTCATCAAATTTAGAAAAATCCGTAACATAGGTATAAGGATAAATACCTTTTCGTCTCATACATAAAAATTTGTCATTGTCTGGAAAAATGCTTCGCACCTCGCGACACTGAGTATCATCTAAAAGTGTTGAAAGCTCGTCAAGAGAAGACGTCAGAAAGTGGTACGAGTCCAGGAATGTCATTTGCAAATTTATAGTTTTAATGTCGCCTTGTTCGTTTTTGTAATTGTCAACAGGTAGAAATTTTGAAAAAGAAACATATTTTTCATATGTTTGCGGAATTACTGTCAATTATTCACACTTTTTAGCTAAAGTTCGAATAAAGAAATGAGCATCATAATTTTTCAAATTGTGGAAAAAAATTGGAATTTTCAGTTGTGTTTTATAAAGAAGATTGCAGTTGTTACGTGCAGCACCTCTAAAGCGGCCCGTCAAATGACAATGATCCTTCACTTTAGTGTCGGCAGGAGCGAACGATTTTTCACAGATGTGGCATGATGTGGCAGTTTGAAAATTTAAACTATCTTGCTGCGACATTTTTATTGGAACAATTATTTTCAAATACTTGTCATATAATAGTTTTAAGTGTTCCTCGAGTTTGGAAATAAACACCTCAGCAGCATCTTCGTTTCTGTATAGAATGAGCTTTGATTCGGAATCATCGAATGAACACTTAACCTAATATGCGAAAGAGCAAGGCTTATGTTCATATTTCTTTATAGTCGTTTTGTCATCACCAGACGGTTTGTTTTCAACCGGGCTAAGGATACATTCAAAGTCTGCATATATGCAGAAAGGTGCTCGAATTTGCTTTTGGAAGTTTTCAAATTTTAGCACATTTTCCATGACCGTTTGACCTAATCTATCCTTTTTAGTAATTTTCTCTGGCAATTTTGTAACGATAAAGTTGCAGTCGTGAGACATGTGTGTTGAAAGCTTTTCTTCAGAGGAAAAGTATTGCAAGCATCCATCACAAAAATGTTTGACAGCTGTATTTTTTGATATTTGTGAAGAAACTAGCCTTGAGAAATTTTTTATATAACAATAATGATATTTGCCCGCAGAGTCATCAATGAGCAGCAAGTTAATATGAACGGGTAGCTTATTTGGCCGTATAATGTAACGGTCCGATGACCTGATGAGTCCATTTACCGTTTAGAAAAAGCCTCTCTAAGCCATAAACATTAATAGAAATATTATTTTTCTTTTCAAAGTCTTTGATAGATTCTACAGAAACTGGAAATTGCAAGTCTTCGAAATGTAGGTTTGGAACATTTAAAAAGTGAGGATAAGAATTTGTAGAAGTGCAAGAACCAATAGGTTCAATGAGAGCTGCCACTATTGCCCACGCAAAGCAACATTCATCATTATTCTTAATATTAATTACTGCCTTCTTCTTTGAAACCTCTTTTGGCAATGGTAAGTATGATGAAGCTCTTAAAGGGTTAAATTTGCAAATATTAACTTCTAAATATAAAATTTTTTCAAGCGCCCACCCCGAGTCTCTCTCGGCAAAGTCAGAAGCTTTCCGATCAATTTCTTCAACATATAAATCAAAAATTTCATTCAAGTTTGTTGAACGACTTACAATTTTATTTGCAGTATTATGTGATTTTATTTCTCTAATAACCTTAGAAGGAAGGTAATACAAAGCGAAGAGTTCCATATTACATTTAAATGAAGTGTGCTTCACAAGTTCAATTTTTAATAATTCTACAATTTTGTTTCTAACACTATTTAAATAATCTCGAATAGATAACCCCGCATATTCAGACGTCACTTGATAGCTACAAATGCGCGTTTTAAAGGCGCTTCTGCAAATTTTAATGTCATTACTTAAAGGTTTCCAAAAGTGTGATCTATGTTTAAGTGATCTAATGTGAGCTGAATAAGAGTTATATGGAACAGCTCGATCGCAAGGAATACAATATTTGATACCTGGGTTCGGAGTTTGGTTTCCAGATGATGATGATTGATCCGAAGCATGAGATGGAACATCGCTCCTACCATCTAGTGTTGAATGTTGTGGAACACCAACTCCGAAGTCTAATGCTGAAGGTATTGCATGTGAATGTGTGTCAGTCGCGGTCGATGTTGATGGTAGCTGATTCTGCCTTGGATCAATAAACGTTGATGTCAAATGTGTACCAGGCCGCTGCGAAACTCTTGATGTTGCGAGCGAAGGCATATCAGCAGCAGCAGTTGATGCTGATTGCTGCATCGGATCGGTGGACGGTGAAGCCGATTGTGCACCTGTCTGTTGCGAACCGGCTGTTGGAGATGTATCAGCAGCGGTTGATGTCGATGAGGTCTGACTCTGCATCGGATTAGTAAACGTTGATGTTGCTTGTGCACCCCGCTGTTGTGATGGTCTGTTAGTCGATATCGTGTCTGAAACAACAAAGAGAATAAAAATTTTGTTCAAGTATTTTTACAGGTATTCTTACCGCTCGGTGAATTGTGGAATCGGGCTCGCTTAGCAATCGGCTCTCCAACACATGCATTTCGAATATGCCTTCTCAAGTTATCACTCCTTGTAAAGGTTGTGTAACATCCAGGACAATGAAGAACCAT
Source organism: Tillus elongatus (assembly GCA_964006375.1). Classification (NCBI taxonomy): domain Eukaryota; kingdom Metazoa; phylum Arthropoda; class Insecta; order Coleoptera; family Cleridae; genus Tillus; species Tillus elongatus. The sequence goes on from OZ023267.1 coordinate 77,495,278, forward strand.
TTTTTCTTAGCGTTGCTATCGGTAATGCGCTCTTTTGAAATCTGAAACATTGAGGAGATATATCGTATCTATATATATATATATATATATATATATATATATATATATATATATATATATATATATATATATATATATATATATATATATATATATATATATATATATATATGCTCTCTCGATAATTTCCACTCACCTTGGCTGCAAATAACTGAATGTGAAGGCCGTTCTCTGTCTTAACTAGTGGGACCGCGAGGAGGTGACGGCCGTTCCCACCATTTACTCGAACTTGCCAATTCTGAAACAAAATAATAATAATATAGGTTTTGTCGACTACAAAAAAAAATATGTGCTTTCTCTTACCATTAGACCTTGGCAAGTTTTGTTCAAACAAGTTTCTTGTTTAGAAGCACAGAATATTCAGTCCAGAAGCATACAGGGAGCAAGTCCAGAAAAAAAAAAGTGTTCACACGCGATCCTAACCTAACAGAGTCGTATAAACGTCCAACAGTCCCAGAGAATATATACTCTCATAAAAGTCGCACTCTTTCCCTATCGAGTCATATAAATGTTCATCCGAAGAGAGTTGTCTATTAATGTCCTCAATTTGTGTCCATGCAACCCCATTGAAGGAAGTATCGTTCGAAAAAATGTCACCTCCCGCACTGTCACCGCCAACCTGGGAATCATTGTTCACACTATCGCCCCCACTGATGCTGGCTAACTGTCCTTCAACACCAACCTCAGCGGGCACCTCATCGTTCACAACACTACCAACACCAGATAAAACCGTAATGCGGGATGAAAAGTCCCTGAATTGCCCCATCAGAATGTTCCATTCACTGTCAAAAACGTCAACCTCAATGTCCGCTTCACCAACGCTATTTTCCCCACTAATGCTGGCTAACTGTCCTTCACCACCAACTTCAGCGGGGAAATCACCGTTCACAACATTGTCCCCACCGACCCCAATGTCTACTTCATCACCCATCATTGATCCTCCCTCACCATAACCGTCGCAAACCCTCGAGTCTTCTGCCGGAAACAATTGCATGTTGATTGATGGTGCATCAGGCTGACTCTCACCATAGTTTTCAGCAATAAATTCTGCTAAAAACTCTTGTGATGTGGCGTCAACCATGACACCTTCGCTGACATCATTCACAATTGCTCCGACATCTTCACGAAGTTCGCCACCAGCCCTGCTGGTACTTGATCCATCTCCCTGTCGAACTACCACGTCCTGGAGAATCTTGATCCTCTTCTGATCCTGACACTCTGCACAATTTTCGTGTAAACATGAAAATGGCAATCAGCGCTTTTTCGGATTTAAAATTTTCTCCAAAACAGGTCGATTACTTTGTGACAGGACACAATATTTACACCTATGCAGTCCCACACAAAAACACGGGGGCGCCATTTTCACACTTATTGTTGAACTTAAACTTGTCACGAACTGAACTGACACTCCTGCTCTCTTGATTCCTATTTACACCTTCTCCGAGATAAATTGGGGGGGAACTCGAGGTCAACTTCACTTATAAATGTTCAAGGCCAGGGTCGTCAACTTTTTCTAAGGTCGCCAGTTTGGCATAAAGCTATTCACTCATTCATTCATTCATTCATTGTTAGATCATCATTATGTTTGAACCCTTCGTAATACCTGACGAAATTGCGAATGCCTCCACCGTCGTGTTGGATGAAGCTGTCGGCAACGCTTTACTCCAGGACCTAGAGGATGAAGATCTGGAAGATGCATATATGGAAGATGAAGATATGGAAGATACGGACGCTGAAGAGATGGAGGATGAGGAAGCTTCCCAGTACCTGGACGAAGAAGAGGCGAACTGGGGGTTCGATGATTTCGATGTCGAGATGGTTTCCGACGATGATGGTTTCGTGGAAGGGAACTATATAGGTGTAAGTGACATGTTCGTACTGTTTGCGCATTAGTAAAAAATCTTTTTTTCTTCAGGAATGGCCTCCATCTTCTGACGAAAGTGAATCCGGTTATGATAGTTTATAGCTGTCAAATTAGATTGTATGGTTATTATAGTTTTAGACTTAAAATTAGACTGTATATAACAGATGTAATAAATTATACCTAATCTCGCAAAATTGTCTTTCTCTGTTATGATTTTGCTGAATATATAGTAAATACTGATCGTTGCTGTAGGAATTGATTAACCCTTTGCATCTAGACTTTTTTTTAAACAATGTTGGCTTACAAAATAACACAATATATAAAAGTCTGGACGCTGCAAGTCATATATACCAAAGATTTGAAAATTCACTACCATAACGCCATTGCTTGATGTATATATATATATATATATATATATATATATATATATATATATATATATATATATATATATATATATATATATATATATATGATAAAAGAGAATTCGGTTATGATAGTTTATAGCTGTAAAATTAGATTGTATATAACAGACGTAATAAATTATACCTAATCTCGCAAAATTGTATTTCTCTGTTATGATTTTGCTGAATATATAGTAAATACTGATCGTTACTGTAGGGATAGATCTCCTGATTAGTGAAAATTTATGAAATGCTACTATAACGCATTATTACCATTATTTATTATTATTTATTATTATTATTATATATATATATATATATATATATATATATATATATATATATATATATATATATATATATATATATATATATATATATATATATATATATATATATATAGGGGAATCTATTCCCAAATGACCAGTTATTATTTCATAGGGTTTAAGATTTGTTACAGAGTGTATGGTATTATTGTAGGCTAACAATGCGTAAATTACTTTTATTTCTATGCTATCTTTTCAGACACAAAAAATAAAAAAACCTTTCTATGAAAATTCCCTATCATAATGCACTTGCTGCGTGCAAAATTTTGTCAACCAATACAGACATAAAAAAAAATTATTTCTATGCTATATTTTTCAGACACAAAAAATAAAAAACCTTTCTATGAAAATTCGCTATCATAATGCACTTGCTGCATGCAAAATTTTGTCAACCAATACAGACATAAAAAATAATATAATATCTAATAACTAACACCTTACGTTAGAATCATTGCTATGAAAATTATTATACACCAATTAAAACCTTAAGAGAGCTTACCTGAAAATACACTGAATTTACATTATTTGCGAATGCCCTTATATACGTTTAAGAGTGGAAATTATTAGCTGGGGTCAATTGCATTACCATTGTTCAAAAGAGATCTTAAGGTCGGAGTCTGTAAAAATTTTACTGGTTTAACATTGGCATTTTAAAAGTTGTTTACATGCGTGTATTGTAGTTTTGACCTTTACACAATGTGATATATATCTCATCAGCATTAAATAAAGTCACTATTAAACATTTGTCAAAAATATTCTTGTGGGGCGCTTATTATTCAATACACGCGATTTCTTAGAATGTAATACCTAAAATAAAAAGTCAATCTTTAATTAGAATAATTTCTAATTAAAAGGGTTTTTTAAATTTACATTTTAAATCTTAAAATGACTTCTAAGCTTTGCAAAAATCTCAAATCGATCTTGGACGATTTATTCAACATTTACTTAACAAACACACTATTAATGCGACGTCTCCATAACTTTAAAATTTAGCTAGGCAGGGAATGAATGCAATTTCTTAAAATGTACTGGTAAGACTAAAATACAAGTCAACATTTAAATCGTTTTATTACATTATCACAATACACATTTTTAAATTTACATTTTTTGCACAATGATTACATTGCTAATGCGACGTCTCTGTCATTACAACCTTAAGTCGATGTTGGACGAATTATTCAACATTTAGTCAACAAACACACTATTAATGCGACGTCCCCACAACTTTAAAATTTATCTAGGCAGGGAATGAATGCAATTTCTTAAGATGTACTGGTAAAATTAAAATACAAATTAATATTTAAATCGTTTTATTACATTATCACAATATTGACAAATTGACATTTTGTACATATTTCATTTTAGATTTTACGGTCACTCTCACAATTAGTTTCTTTGATTTGAATGCAGACACCCAATACCTTGCTTTCAACTGCTTCTAAACATTTGTCTGCAATATCAGTTTTAACACTCTTTTTACAATAAAAACAATATGCAACTTCTTTAGAGTGAACATGATATCTAGCTATATAGCTTTGGTTAAACAATCCAAATGCTGCATATCTTGCCGACGGCAGACATTCGTTACAAACTGTCGACGATTTATCAGAAGCAACTAACACATTAATAACCTGACACTTTTCTTTAACACATTCTACGCCTCTCTTCAATGATTCATAGAGCGCTGCTACTTCCAAAAATATTTTCCTATGCACAGCATGGTTTTCACTTACATAATACGGAAACCTTTGTAAATTACTTTCTTTAAATTTTTTCCATTCTATCATAGACTTTCCATGAAACATATTACTGCTAGAGAACTTTTCTGCTTCACGTGTATGACTACTAAATAATAAAGAAATAAAATTTGATTGCCTATATTCAAAGTGTCCTTGAGAGGAGTGTTGACCTTGAGAGGAGTAAGTGACCTTGAGAAGAGTGTCGGCCTTGTAAGGAGTGAGTGACCTCGACAGGAGGAGGAGGAGGAGTGCTGTAGAACCCACTATTATTACCTACTGTGAATTATTCATAATAAATTAACTGTATCTAAATGAGTTGTTTTATTTTTAAACTTAAACGATATATTTCCCAGTTCAAATAATATGTTGTAAACGCAGACTCGTACGTAACCGCAAACATTCAATTATAGTACTCATCGACACCAGTAAAATGACACCAAACACTATGCCCCTAACGAAGAACTAAAAAAGGTGGGTTGCGCATGCGCTAGTCACCATATTTGGATTCTATTAATTGAGACGAGTAACACGACAGTAAACACCGTGCCTCTAAACCAAAGTTAAAAAAGTTGGTTTGTGCATGCGCCAACCGTCATATTTACGTACGTCATGATACGTGAAATCGAAATGGTAGGCCCTCTTATCTTAAATGCTTGGGTCAGATGTCTTTTCAAGATTTTACTTTTTCTTATTTTCACGTTGACATTCTTTATCTTTGACTCCATATTGAATTACGTCAGCTCAGGTTAGACCTCTAGTGGGGCTCTATCCAACCACCATCTTGTTTCTTCACTGGGACCTCAGACGCGTGCATATTAGCCTGGTGGTGGTGGTGTGCACAAAGTTCCTCATATACACCTGCTCAGGTGTCTGCTCAAGTGCATAATTACCCTTAAATGTCTTTCACTTATTAAAAAAAAAGGAATTTGCCTTTTGTGGATTATATTCATTCTTGCTCCATACGCAGCACCAAATTTAATCTTTTTTAAATTAAAAAAGATTAAAGCCACATCATCTTGAGTCCCAGAAGCAAAAAATATGGTTTTGCATGATCACATCCAAATATAACCTTGTTATATTTCAATGCTTCATCTCAATTAAAATATAACACCACCCCTTTGTACGTGAGTACTGGCCCATTTCTTCCCTGATATAGGGTCCTGCTTCATCGCCGAGATGGCGACCCCGTCGTCTGACAATGTTCTAGGAGGCTGGCTACCATATCCGTATTACCTTATAGGTACGTTCTCACTGTAACTAGTATACCGTACTGATGAGCTCTAATTACAGCGAAACAGTACAGCGAAACGAGTCTGCGTTTCTAATTATGGTGAGAATACATCTAGCCTTCCATACATTGGCCCTATATCAGGGAAGAAATGGGCCAGAGGTGACAATTCACAAAATTGTTAGTTGGTTGTGTACAGTATCTATTTCATAACGTTTTGTGTTATTTTGAGCTATCGTGACAACATACTCCTGGTTCCACACCGAGACGGTGACCCTGTCGTACATCTCGCAACGATCCAAACTACATATGGTGTATTTTAAACATTTTATTGAACTCTCCTTTTAGGGAGCCTATTAATATTGTAGTTTATCCATATGTTCCCATTTCGCCCGGATGCCGGCGGGCTTTTGTTGGGTTGCAAATTTCACTCGAAGAGGGTTAAATGTATGGATACAGTTTTTATGTTGCAGGATGTCATTTTTAAATGTTAAATTGACGTGTTTCGTGGTTTTTCATAAAGATGCACAATAATTGAGATACTGGATTATTTCCATTTGGCTGTTCCATACTGTATACCACCCTACAAATTTAATATATATTTTCCAGTTGATTTTTAAAATAAATAATAATGCAAATATATAGTATATGTTATAGCTGCTCACAAAAAATAATTAATCTAATTTGGATAAATAAACAAATTGATTTACACTATTTTATTGAACGTATAATTGCAGTTTCGCCGAAGTTCTCAGCATTGTCAAATACACAATGTAAATACCACGTGTATTTATTTTATAATGAATAACAAAAAAAAACAGAACAAATAGGGCACTGACAATAAGCAAAGTTACCTACCTTTATTCTCCAATAATGCAGGAACATAAGCTTCGTTTTTCTGTATTCACACACAACACCTCTAGGGACCTCGTGTCTCCCAAAGGACTTACAAACAAAAATGGATATTTAGAGACCTCGTGTCTCTTCAAGGGGTTGAAAGCAATTCGCTTTCTCGAGACCTCTTGCCTCTTCAAGGACTCAAAAACAAGTGGCAGAGGGATGCAAGCTTCTCTCCCTTCTCTCATTCTTCTTCCCCCTCTCTGGTCTTCTGGCGGAAACCATTAGTAACACTTACTCTATGTCAGTGTAGCGCGCGACATTTGAATTTAAAAGTGACAGAACAACGAGCATGAACATTCCGCCCACCAAAATAAGGATTTATTTTCACAATTATATTGTTTCTCAAATAAACAAACAAAACAAAAATTTACAATAAGCACAAAAAACAAAAAACTGAAGCTATTGGATTTATAATTAACTGTACAAAAAATTTCAAGGCAGACGTATTACTGCGATGGCAACAGACATAACTTCGTCAGAGGCCTATCAAAAGTGCCACTACTAGTGCGAACTTGAGCTACCCGAGCTATACCATCACGGCCTGGGTATAGTTGCATAATGCGTCCGAGCTTCCAAACAAGAGGTGACGAAGTCTCATCTTTAATCACAACTAAAGCTCCGATCGGGGGGGACGTTTGCACAGTATCCCACTTACCACGCTGCTGCAGTGTATGCAGGTATTCGTTCTTCCAGCGGCGCCAAAAGTCCTGGTGGATCCTTTGCACCAGCTGCCAGCGTGACAAGCGATTCATACTTAACAAAGTCAAATCAGCATCAGGAGGAGCACCTAACGGTTCCATTGTAAGAAAATGTCCTGGGGATAGGGCTAACAGATCATTTGGATCAGTACTCGCACTACACAATGGTCGAGAATTCAAAACTGATTCCACTTGAGCAAGCAACGTGGACATTTCCTCAAAGGTCAGAATCTGCAAACCGATCACCCTTCGCAAATGAGTCTTGACTGAGCGCACTCCTGCCTCCCACAGACCTCCAAAATGCGGAGCTGATGGGGGGTTGAAATGCCACTTAATGGTACAAGCATCTGCTGCCCCCTTTGCATAGTTCAAGAGCTGCTTATTTGAGCCGACGAAGTTGGTACCTCTATCGCTATACAAATTGTCACATCTTCCTCTGCGAGCCACAAACCTCCGAAGAGCTGCCAAGAAGGCTTCAGCTGAAAGATCAGACACTACTTCCAAATGGAGGGCCTTCGTTGCCATGCACACAAACAAACAAATATATGCTTTCACCTTTCGGACACCTCGATATATGCCCTGTGTCACAAAAACTGGACCTGCAAAATCAACTCCGCTGTGTGAAAACGGCTTCAACTGAGAAACCCTGGCAACTGGCAAATCAGACATCATCGGTGCCATGGGAGTAGGATTCACTCGAAAGCAACGATAGCACCTTGACAAAACATGATGAATAGCTCTCCGAGGGGACAAAATCCAAAACTGTTGCGAAAGCAAATGAAGCAATGTGCGAGGACCAGGATGAAGATTGACATGGTGTGTGTGTGCAATGATTAACTCGGTGAGACGATGTGAGCGGGGCAACAATATAGGGTGTTTCACTTCAACTGGAACATCAGCTTGACGAAGGCGACCGCCCACCCTGAGGATACCCTCTGTATCCAGAAAGGGGGCTAACTTATTTATTGCCCTCGCACACCTCTCACCTTTAACCAAGGATGCTATTTCCCTTTGAAATACTTCACCTTGAGCACATTTGATAAGCATATGAAGCGCCTCCTGTAATTCGGTGGCTGTCAGAGATGCAGTAGTTCGGTCAGATGGAGACACCCTACAATTTCGCACAAACCGCTGACAATATACAACAACACCCTGAATTTTCCGTAGATGCGAAAAGCGATTCAAAAGTTTACTGAGCCACTCCTCATTTGCCAAAGTAACTAGTACGGGGAGAGTTCGTTGCTCCGCCAGGCACTCTTCTGGCGGCTCAAAACGCAACGACTTGGGCCAATTTTCTCTTGCCAATTTTAGCCAGGCGGGTCCCGCCCACCATAGTGGATGCTCACAAAACCCAGAAGGTAACATGCCTCTCGATGCACAATCAGCTGGGTTTTCTTGTCCACTTACGTGATGCCATGACTCTGGAGGAATCTTCTCTTGTATGCTTGCTACTCGATTCCCAATAAAGGTCTTCCACCTATTGGAAGATGATTTTATCCAGGCAAGTGCCACCATAGAGTCTGACCAAGCATACATAGAGTTAAACTCAAAACGACCTTCATACACCCGACACACAAATTCCAGAAGCTTTGCCAACAATAAACACCCACACAATTCGAGACGTGGAATCGATATTCTTTTTAAAGGTGATACCTTGGACTTGGCACACAGAAAATTGATCCAAACTTGACCCTCCTCTGATACTTGTCTTAAGTAAACAACTGCAGCATACCCTCGCTCCGATGCATCACAGAACCCATGGAGTTCTGTACTGATGATATTATCGTGTTTTACGCCTCTGGGAATTGATAAACCTGCTAGCGCACTGAGTTGTGATTTATACTGAGACCACTGACCAACAATATCCTTTGAGGGCTTATCATCCCATCCCACTTTTTGCTCCCACAAGCACTGCATAAGATATTTTGCCAACAGGGTAACAGGAGACAAAAAACCCAGGGGGTCATAAATTCTTGCCAATTCCGAAAGAAGATTTCGTTTTGTGCACGGACGATCAATAGGTTCAACATTAAAAGAGAATGTATCACCTATGGGACACCACTGCAATCCTAAAATTTTCAACACTGATGGATCATTTAAATCTAACGATCGAGGTTGCTGACTATCAGCTGATACTGTGGACAACAGTTTCGAATTATTGCTGGCCCACTTCTTCAATTCAAAACCCCCCTTAGCAAACAACCCAATCAATTGCCGTTGCAACTCAAAAGCCTCTGACAATGAGTCGACTCCACTGACTACATCATCCACATAGAGATCGGACCGAACTAGCTTTGCTGCCAATGGAAAAGATGATTCCTCATCATCACAAAGCTGCATCATTGTTCGGATTGCCATGTGTGGGCTTGAGGAGACCCCATATGTGACAGTATTAAGGCGATATTTCTGTACAGGTTCCCCCTTTGAGAACCTCCAGAGAATTCTTTGCTAATCCCTATGATTATCTACAACCAAAATTTGTCGATACATTTGCCGAATGTCAGCAGTAAATGCAATTTTGTTTGAGCGAAATTTCAACAACACAGTGGCAATATCTGTCTGCAACTTCGCTCCCACTAACAACGTATCGTTCAGAGATACACCATTCGTACTTTTGGAACTAGCATCAAATACCACCCGCAGTTTGGTCGAAAGGCTGTGAGGACGCAACACACAATGATGGGGAATATAGTATGCATCAGATGGTTCCACAGCTACATCTGATACCAGAGACATATGGCCAGACTCATAATAATCCCTGATAAACTCCGAATATGACTTGTGCAACGCTGGATCCCTACTAAGACGTGCTTCCAGGGAGTAAAACCGCCTCAATGCAACACTGAAAGATTCTCCCAAACACGGAGTACCCTCACGAAAGGGCATATTTAAAATATATCTCCCAGCACTATTTCGGTGCTGAGTCTTCTTGAAGATTTCCTCACATTTTTTATCTTCCGGAGACATAACTAAACCTTGTGGTACCTGTTCCAAGCTCCAAAACTGTTTCAAGGTATGATCCAAGTCGACCAACGTGCATAAACTATTCACAACAGAATGAGACTTTGACTGTTCTACACTGCCCATAAGCACCCAACCAAAAACAGTATTGATGGCCACTGGTGCACCTCGAGGCCCTCTCTTTATTCCAGGTCTAACCACATGAGCATAAACGTCAGTACCCAACAAAATTTCAATGTCCCCTGGTATACCAAACTCTGAATCTGCCAACTCTAAGTTCTGAATATGTTGCCAGTGGCACTGCTCAATTTTAGCAGAAGGGATCTTGGAACAAATGTTCGGAATCACAATCATGTCCAACTCTAACTTTGTTGGCTCATAAATGGACTCTACTCGACATTTGAGAGTGCCTTGGCTAGCAAGCGAGCTCATTTGGTTCAAGCCTTGAACCATCACTGAACGAGATGAGGTGTTGAGCCCCAATTTTTCAACACACTGCTGCGAAATGAAATTAGCCTCACTCGCACAATCCAGGAGAGCTCGACATCTCCTAACCTTTCCATTTTTATCTCGTACTAATAGCATTATAGTTGCCAGTAACACGGACTGTTCCCTTTTTACCACACTTGCCAACACACGCAATTGCTCTGCACCTTGTGGCTCTTCCACAGGTGGCTTGTTTGAGTCACTCTCATCTCCCGATGCCGGTGCTTTTGGGAAGTGCAATAATGTATGATGGTGTTTATTACATACACGACAACTTGATGACTTGCACTCCCTGCTGGCATGCGAGTTTGATAAACAGTTAAAACAAAGATTATTCTTTTTTGCGAACGTATACCGTTTATGAGAGGATAAAGATAGAAATCCATCACACTTGAGCATGGGGTGCTCCTCCTTACAATAAGCACATACAAGCTTTGTGCTGGTAACAAAGGACGAAGCGGGCCTAGCAGTGGTTGCTGAAACCTGCTGCCTTCTATTAGTCACATAATTGGAAGTTAAGGCAGTTGTCTCCATTGCTTTACACTGCTTTTCCAAGAATCTACATAAACTACTAAAACTGGGAATGTCCGATTCGCAAAACTCAAGCTCAAATTTTTGCTTAAGACTCATATCCACCTTTTGCAGCAACATGTTGAATTTAGTGAAATCCCACATGTCATGTTCAAACTGCTTCAACGCTTCCAAATTTTCACTGAATACAGACAACAACGTTCGTAGGGAAGAAGCAGATTCACTATTTGCTTTGGGGGCCTGTACAATACCCTGCCAATAATTGGTCAACAAAACCCGGGTATTGTGATACCTTGAGACCAGAGACTTGAATGCAATCCCATAATTGCTTCCCGTTAGCGGTAAATTCTTGATTAGGCCAGCTGCATCCTTCACTAACGAAGCACTCAAATATTGGAACTTTTCAATATCTGACAATGATTCGTTCTCATGAATCATTGTTTTAAACAGATCATAAAAGGTTGGCCAGTTTTTCCAATTTCCATCGAATTTTGGCATTTCGATTTTCGGTAACCTCAAATGTCTGTTTAAATTTGAAGTTGACATAATCGCGTTTGCGTTCGTTACTTCCTTTTCACTGAGAGATCGAGCGTTCGATGATTTGACAGAACACCGCGACTTACTCGATGCTCGACTCGATTTCGAACTACCGTGAAAAACGGATCGAGCTTGATTCTCAGCGGCTTTATTTGCATAACCTCTCAGTTCTCGATAGATAGTTTTTATAGAGTATTGCAGTTCATCGAATTTGTTCTGCATTTCATGCTCGCTCTCCAACTCTGATCGATCAACTACCGACACGATGTCCAAATGCAATGAATCAAATAGATTGACCAACTCATTCAACGCCTCAAAACGAACCTCAAATCTATTCAACCTATCTAAATCCACTACTGCGTCTATTTTGACCTGTTGAGCCACGTGCAATATGGCTTCTACTCGTCTATAAACGCTTTCGCGCTTATTTTTTAGCTGAATCAACTCCATTGTTCAACGCAAAAAAATTCCTAAACGCGATTTAAACAATATGCAAACGTGATTTCAACAATATGCAATTCGAGTATGTACCTAGTTATATACAAGCAATAACGTCACCTTGAAATTAAATGACTCAACACGGCAATAAACAATTACAAATTTACTAGACTAAAGGAAACAAGTAAAATTACTTCAAAAAATGGACTGTATCAACTAATAACAAAACAAAACAACTATAAAAATCCGGTCGATGGGCCAAATGTAAATACCACGTGTATTTATTTTATAATGAATAACAAAAAAAAACAGAACAAATAGGGCACTGACAATAAGCAAAGTTACCTACCTTTATTCTCCAATAATGCAGGAACATAAGCTTCGTTTTTCTGTATTCACACACAACACCTCTAGGGACCTCGTGTCTCCCAAAGGACTTACAAACAAAAATGGATATTTAGAGACCTCGTGTCTCTTCAAGGGGTTGAAAGCAATTCGCTTTCTCGAGACCTCTTGCCTCTTCAAGGACTCAAAAACAAGTGGCAGAGGGATGCAAGCTTCTCTCCCTTCTCTCATTCTTCTTCCCCCTCTCTGGTCTTCTGGCGGAAACCATTAGTAACACTTACTCTATGTCAGTGTAGCGCGCGACATTTGAATTTAAAAGTGACAGAACAACGAGCATGAACACACAATGAAAGTAAGATTTCAAATGTCAGTATCTACTCCGTGTTGAATGAACCTATATGTCTCCTCAGGTAAACCTTATCGACTCGGAGCTATCTGTTTTTATAACATAGTCAGGCCAAAAAACTCTCCTCATTTAATTATTATTTCGTACAAACATGTTTAATAATGGACTATTGTTAGTTAGGTAATTTGAGCGCTTAGTAAAGAGAGGGTTAGAGAATTATCATACGAACTAATTGACATCATTAAATATGTTGAATTACCACATAACGCGAGATTAGTTTCATTTGATGTCAAAAATGTATTTCCCAGTATTCCTTCAGAAAAAACAATAGAGCTAGTAAAAAATGTCTACAATCGAATCATATAAATCCAATATTTCAATCAGATATTTTAAAAATTTTTGGAAATTTGTTTAGAACAAAATTATTTCACTTTTAACAATAAAATTTACTTAAGTACTAAATGAAGATTGGAACCTGAGATGAGCACTGATAAGTACACTTGGAGAACCCAAATCACCACAACACATATTTTTAAAGACCTAACAATCGTTTAACTAACAATAATTTTTCATTCTCTGATGACGCTAACTTTGTTAGTGAAAAATATGTGTTGTGGTGATTTAGGTTCTCCAAGTGTACTTATCTAACCTAAGTAATCACGGTTTAATTTTGGCTAACTTTATCAGTCCCTTATTAGCAGAAATATTTATGGACAATATTGTGGAAACAATAAAAACACAGCCTTTGTTTAAACATTGCCTTTCCTGGTATAAATGTGTGTGGATGATATTATAGTTTGTTTTATAGGTACCGACAGACAATTGCACACTTTTGAAAATTTTCTAAATTCTATACATACTAAAATTACATTTACAACGGAATTATAAATAAACAAATCAATTAACTTCCTAGACCTTACCATTGCCAGATTAACCAAAGATTTGATTTTTCTATTTTCCGTAAACCTTCCCACACTGATGCAACCATGCATTATACTTTTCATCATCCATACGCATACAAAGTTGCAGCCTATAATTCAATGATATACGGCTTACTACATGTACCTTTATCCGATGAAAATTTTCAAAAATAACTAAATTTGATGAAATAAATTGCAGTTAATTATGGATATAATCCAAAATTAACTAATAATATTATAAAGAAAAAAATCCTATAGCTCGACAAGTATTCCCGTCCACTAGAATGATAGAAAATAAATTCTCATCTTTGACTACGTAAATAAGACCAGCGAAAAAATAGAACACCTATTTTCTAAATTTAGTATCAGGACATCATATAAAACGGACCACCACTTGAACAAATACATAAAGAACAATAAGTCGACAATCAAAAATTGGATAAGTCAGGAGTATATAGACTCTTATATGGTAGTAGATAGGGCGACACCTGGACTCACCCCCTCCACTTTTTTCTGCGCATGCGCGATGACGTCACGCGCATGCGCTGACCTGTGACAGTTGACAGCTGACCTGTCAGATTTGACAGCTGTCAATGTCATCTGACCTGACAGCTGTCAACGTCAGCTGTCAGACATGTCAGATGTCAAATCTGACCTGTCAGATGACGTCACAAGCGTTCCAAGATGGCTGACCTGTCATAGACAGCCGCAACCCGGGGGTTTGGTCTCTATGATATTGTCAGATTACGTCAGATGTTCCAAGATGGCAACCCCTGTCCATAGATAGCCACAAGTCAGGTTAGGTTTCTATAGAACTGTCTTATGTCTGACCTGAGATGACGTCAAACGTTCCAAGATGGCCACCTCTGTCCATAGATAGCCACACACACAGCCCAGGTTAGGTTTCTATAGAACTGTCTTATGTCTGATGACGTCAAATGTTCCATAGATATCTACAAGTCAGGTTAGGTCTCCATGTGTGTTTGTCGAATACCAGCTGTCTGATTGTTTATTAAGGTTAGGTGTTCGTATACAGGCTGATTGCCCGCCATTTTGATTGTTTATTAAGGTTATGTATGTGTTGTATGACAGAATCATGCTTATTACCAATCAGCTGATTGTTTATTAAGGTTATGTTCGCACACGTGTTGATTACCAGTCATCTGATTGTTTATTAAGGTTATGTTTGTATTTGTTATGTCGTCAACGTGCTATCTGATTGTTTATTAAGGTTATGTTTGTATTTGTTTATTAAGGTTATGTTCGTATACATAGTGATTACCAGTCATCTGATTGTTTGTTGAGGTTATGTTTGTATTTGTTATTTGAATGCAAACAGACATAATACAAGAGTGTACTTACATACAACAAGAGACGTCATCCTTGTTTCACAGCTTAACACACACACTACTGAACAAGTGTCTCCTGTGTTCAGGAAACAGACAGACAGACAGACAACTGATTGCCATTGTTGGAGCTTGTACATGCTGTTTGAAAGGATATAACATACGTCATGACAGCTCGAAGTCTTTGCTTAGAGTGACAGATGCATGTGTATTTGAAAGAAAAGCATTCGCCTGAAATTAGATTTGAACCCACGAACCTCGAATCGGCCATAGACAGCTTTCTCAGATATATACTATCGCTAAACCAATAGCTCCACAGACGCACACGATAAAAGTTTGTTAGCAGTTGTATATATAAACCAAAACCTGTTGTTGTTTACATATGAGGTTATGTTCGTATACATGTTGATTACCAATCATCTGATTGTTTAGTAAGGTTATGTTTGTATTTGTTATTTGAATGCAAACAGACATAATACAAGAGTGTACTTACATACAGCAAGAGATGTCATCCTTGTTTCACAGCTTAACACATACTGAACAAGTGTCTCTCTTGTATTGAGGAAACAAACTGATGTAAGAGAGAGAGGCCTTACAAAGGATAAAAAACGTTTTACAGTTGTTAACCTTGATCCTGTTTGAGCTTGTCTGTGTATCTGTTTAATATACGCAAGAGAGAGGCCCTCTTAGAGGTAAACAACGTGTCAGTTGATGACCTTGGCGAATGTTATCTTGTGTTATATCTGTTGGATGACATCACCCCATGCAGTCGTGTTTGAGCTTGTCTAGAATACAGACATAACCGAAAGGATGACATCATCCATATATTTTAACCTAATATATAGCTTTTAACACGGTTTCCCATAAGAAACAACGTATTTGCAGACACACACACACACACACACACACACACACACACACACACACACACACACACACACACACACACACACACACACACACACACACACACACACACACACACACACACACACACACACACACACACACACACACACACACACACACACACACACACACACACACACACACACACACAATTAGTAAGGTTTATGTAAAAACAAATACAGTTTAAAACGGTTACTGTGGGCAACATGTATAAATTGGCTACACACAGACACTCTTAAACATATTCACAAGTCAGTTGTTGTTGAGAAAAGACGTGCTTCTGGTTTCTCTAACCCAAATCTGTTTCAAAAATGGCTACATTAAGTGATGTGTGTTACCAGCAAATTAAAGACAACTTCTGGTATGGTTTATTTGGAGACTTTCAACTTATTATCGATAAGAACACTGGTTATTTTAATGCAACTAAACTGTGTAAAACTAGTAATAAAAAAATGTCTCATTGGATGAAAAATAAGAAAACCAAAGAGTTGATTGCCTATTACAACAGTCGGCTAAAGGACGAGTTGGGGTTTCAGCATAACGACATGTCAATTGTTTCAACCGAGGGAGCCCACTTAGAGTTTTCGCCAGGGAGCTGGACTACTGGCCCCTTAAAAACGGAAGCAACAACTCAAGTAATACCAACAACAGCTACTTACTTGGTGGAGTTTGATGGAACAGATGCTGAAAACAATTTGATATCTGGTACATATGTGTGTAAAGATTTGCTATTAAATTTGACTTGCTGGATATCCATTCAGTTCTATGATAAGTGTAATCGAATTATGTTTTGATTTTTTTTCCTAAACGAATTTGATCAGAAATCAAAGGACAAGCCAGAGGTTAGTAAAGTGAAATTACCGGGTATAAATGATGAGGTACAGCTTGTGCGAGAAACAAATGGTAAAGTCACAGAACATCTTGAAGATACAGCCCCAGAACCAAGTAAACGGAGAAAAATAAGTGTGTTTGGTTTACTTGCAAGAAACGAGACAGGCGCCACCTATCCATATCATGCCGTACGAACACAAAAGAAAAGTTTCCCAAGAGCTGTGTGAGGAACTTTAAAAATAAACACCCAAATGCCAAAGTGATTCTAAACATGCTGTACGATCCAAATGCAGCAAATCTCTTTAACAGAATCATGACTGAAGTGAAATACCTTACAGCACATAGAAACAACCTACATATAGCCGATGTACCACAAGATAAGTTTGTTCAGGATGTTGTTGTTGCTTTAAGACATACTTTTTAATTGTATTACAAAATAAAAACACATTAATTTTAACAAAATACTTTTATTTGATTCCAAGTATGTAAACACCTGCCGTTTGTTAGTCCCCCAGTAGACTTGTTCGGACTTGTCTAGAATACAGTCTTTAGAAGTATGACATCATCTATCTGTTATTCCAAGTATGTAAACAACAGCCCGTTTGTTAGCCCCCATTATTCGTGTTTGAGCTTGTCTAGAATACAGACATAACCGAAAGGATGACATCATCACAGTATTTGTGTTTGACACGTTTTCCCATTAGAAACAACGTATTTGCAGACACACATGAAACAGACAGGCCAAGGATTGATATATCGATATCAGTTGCTTATAACAAACACGTACACGCTATGTTTTTATATGCTATAGTTGATGAAATAAGAGAACGACACATACCAAGTAAAAACAGATGATTACAGCAAAGGATTCGAAACAAATTTTTGTTCATAACTGTCTAAACACTCCCTGTATATACAGAACGCCAAGCATCGGGGCTCGCGAACTATTTGTAAATATAAAACGTTAGTAAAACGGTTTCATCGATAAATACTATCCTATCTGCTTCCAGTTGGCTCTAGCGTCTCTCAATACGTTATTTTAATTTAAAATCAGAAAACACGTTCTCATTAATACACACACAGTAATAATATGTATTGCATTAATACATACAGAGTGGTACACCGTTCTAGGTTAACACAGTTTAAAGGAATTGAGACATACGTATGTGTATATGTTTTTATGTTTTTTGTAAAGAGGTGTTTACCTTACACATTTATAGGTTTTATTTAAAAAAAACACAAGTTAGACTATGAAGGGGTTTATTTAACACTATACTTTGATATATTGTTACAGTTTTCCACTATACTGTGGAGTTTATATTGTTTGTTACATTTTTTATTTTTACACAAAGTACAGTTTATACAAAATACAATATTACTTAGTACAAAAAAGAGTACAACAGCTTAAGAAACGCTAGACTAAAAATACAACAGTTTTTACTATAAACACAACTGAAAAATAATACTCTAGATTTGCCGAGCTAACGAGCCCATACATAATGATTGCAAGGTTTGCGGTTTATAAGGTTGCCAAAAATCGAAAACACTGACTGGGTTTTGAACAAAAAGAAGTTTTTTAGTCTTTTCTGCTTTATAAAAAACAAAACGATTATCTAAATCATATTTATAGTATTGAAATATTTTGAGTATAAAAAGTTCTTTATGAATAAGCAGTTCAGGCAAAAACCTATAACTATACCACACTTTCTTCTCATCTGGAAAATTACGGTAAAACATAAAACCAGTCTTAATCCTATGATAACCCAGCATATTAGGTAAATTACAAGAGTCATACTTAGCTCCAGGTATTATTAAACGAATTATAGGATAATGTTGTTCGATACCGTATAGTGTCGAAGCATAGCCTCCTAGCACACAACAAAATTTTTTCTCGGTTTCAAACCACCCCATATCAGCCAACACGCTGTCCAGGATTAGTTGATCAATTGGTGTTTTTAACTGTGGTTTTAATTCCTTGCTGATAAAAGTGATATGCTTTAACTGCTCCATTATAAAAATTTTTGTAACAGTAAAACGATACAGGGTTCACACAAAAATAAATCATGTATAACACCCTCTACAAGAAAATGAGGACGCAATTGAATTTTCTTATACAGAAAAAGGTATTTAAGAAGTACCTTCGAATGTTCCAAGTGTAGTTTATGACGACGTTGAAAACACAAAAATGCTCGTTCCAAAAGACCAAGATTATACACTAAAACTACAGGTAAATCAAAAGTTATAAAATCCAATACTCTATGAGAAATAATTTGTTTATGCTTTAACACAGGGTCCTTGTGAGTAAAGTCCTTACGGCAAATAAAACACTTCATACCATGGTTCATACTTGTTACTGCTGCTGCTGCTGTTGTTTTCTAAAGTACATATGGTTGGTAGTTTACGATGAAAACCCCCTCATAGGCTGATGTTGATAGTTTATCACCTTAACTTTTGAAATAAACTAGTCTGCATACGTTTTGATTAGTCTGGTATATTATTTGAGTCTTACAATTCGGTAATGGTGTTGGTTCGTTTGTCTTGAAATTGGAATGTACTAGTATACATACCATTTTTTAATTGTTTTTCTCCTTTATATATCGCTTGAGCATCCCCAGACTCAAAAAAGACGATTCGAGCGTCAGTTGGTAACATCCGTCTCGGTAGAAATACCACCCCGTTTTCCAATTTCATCAACATTCGATAACCATAGCGGGTTTTCACTTTTTCACCCCCTAATATGTTATATGGGGTGTTTAACAACAAGTCTGCCGCTTTAATTACAGGTGACGCTTCACATAGACCATCACGGTTTAACTCAGCTACCACTGATGATGATGACAAAGCCATGGTTGTTGTTGTTTCTGATTTTATACTGTAGGTAGAGCTTTGATAAGGACGTATATATATAAGGGTTCCACCAATCAGGTTTGAAAGCGTAGGTTGAAAGATCCGGTCTTAAAACCCGCTTTTCCTGATTTTTCATCTACCTACATACATTCTGTTATCAAACAAACAGCTCTGATAACTCAAGGTTAATTTTAGGTAAGCTAATGAATCACGAAACCTATCACCTATAAAATACAGAAACACTTTTTAATTTGGTAATAAAAACAGCATCGTTGTCTCCAAATTCCTTAGCGTGTTTTTTTTTGTTGTTTCAAACCAGGCAATAAACAATTATATATAACATTTTTCGAGGGTCAACTTGTATTTCTAGTCAAAGCCGAAAGGCATCTTTATCGGTATGCAGTTTTTTTTTTGACATACATACCATGAGTGATACTCTAGTTTAAAAAAGCATCTCTACGGGTTTCGACTTTCAGTTAACAAGAAGCAACATAATGGAAAGTATGTTCAGTCTCTGTGTTTTGAGTGAAATTATTAATAAAGTTTTTGTTTGTTCTAGCTGAAATTTTTTCCATTATAAATGGTTTGTTTGGGGCAAACGCAGTAAGTAATTTTAAAATGGTTCTTTTACTTTATAAAAGATTGTTTCTATTTTAGCCAATAATTGCGATATACATCGCAGGTGAGGGGGAGCTGCCCCCTCAACAACTGTACTCCACCCTTGTGTGGGTGGGGTATATACCCCCTTGGGGTGTTGGGTTGATGTTTCAACCCCCGCCCCAACCTGTAGGCGGGGCTATTCTCGAGATCTACGTCTTGTAGATCTCGAGAAAGAAAGGTAATATCCATTGTCCCTCGTTTGGATACAGGAATTTATGTTTCATTTCTTTTGTTTCAGTCTGTGACACCACCACCACCCACCCAGTAACACGTATATATAAATATATATAGATTAGAATAATAAACGTTTTAAAAATAATGTTGTTTGATTTTATTGTAATACTTTTTTCAGTGTAAACCCAAACGTTTGTTACTCACGTATAATCTGATACACAAACTTACAGATTAGTACAGTATTGGAGGGTATTGAAGGTATCTTCACTGTAAGGTAATATTCTGTATTTGTTTTACTGCTTGGTGGTCGTATTATTTTTAGCATGTATTTAATTCTGGTGTATGTTTTTATTGTTTGTATTAATAGTAAAATAGATTTTTGTTGTGAAACCTTTTGTTATTTAATTTGTAAAGGGTTTGTTTTTACCTGCATGTTTGTAACCTTTTCTTTGTTTCAGCTCTAGTTCAGTTTTAGATATAGAAATCTGCCTCTGTCTACTTGTTTTTCTTAGCATCAAGTAGCTTTTCTGTTACTGTTTTGCATTTTTTCTGGCTGACAGCATGAAAGGTCATATGGCAACATAATATCAAGTAGTCTCATCTTTGTCTTTACACAGTCAACACATTTTTTTTTTGTTCTGGTTTCAATGGTTATAGACTAAAACTTGTTTCATTTTTCAGACAATCAAACAACTTGTGCAGTCCTGAAGCCACAACACAATCAAGGAGATCATTAAAGAAACCCGTATTATTTTTAAATTTCTATTGTCTGGTATCTAGAAACGTTTTGTAACATGTAATATAAATTCATTTTAAATTACTTTCGATTTCGTTTAATCATTTCAACGCCTGTGTATAGCAGTGTGGTCTATGAGATAACTCTAACCTTGAAGTCGGCTAATACAGTTTGACTGGGTCAGTAAAACATTTGTTTATGTGTTTGCAACCAACTACCATATACAAGGAGTTATATTTAAACAAAGACAAAATTCAATATAAAATCTATTTTTATTTGGTACTGATATTCTTGTGAAAAAGCTTAATCAAACATTTTTTTAAAAATAGTAAACTCTCTCTTTAAAATACAAAAGTAATAAACACTTAATAAGCTACTTTTGAGAAAATTACAATACTTATTTCCAAGTCAGTCTTAATCTGTTATACAAAAATATGTATTTTTTTTACACTGAACTTAGATTAAAAACAAACAACCTTAGTAAACACTTAATAAGTTATTTTGAGATAATAACAATAATACTATATTATAAAAAAATATATCTTGTAGACAGAAAGCTACAACAAATACACTGTCTGTTAAATATAGCCAGAAAAGCCGAAATTCAGATAAAAACACTAACCCTAATAAACAGTTAATAAACTATTTTGAGAAAATAGTAATACTTAGTTTTAACGATAGTTTTAATCTAAACAAAAATATCTCTTTTTGAACTGAAATACAGCTAACAAGAATAACTCTAGTAAACACATAATAAGCTATTTTGAGAAAATAGTAATACTTAGTTTTCAAGACATTTTTAATCTAAACAAAAAAAATATGTCTTTTTGAATTGAAATACAGCTAACAAGAATAACACATAATAAGCTATTTTGAGAAAATAGTAATACTTAGTTTTCAAGACAGTTTTAATCTAAACAAAAAATATGTCTTTTGAACTGAAATACAGCTAACAAGAATAACCCTAATAAGCTATTTTGAGAAAATAGTAATACTTAATTTTCAAGACAGTTTTAATCTTAACAAAGAAAAATACTCAAACATATATCTTGTAGACAGAAAGCTACAAAACAAAAGTACACCCCTCTTACTAAAATTAGCCAGGAAAAACTTAAAACTAACATATTTAGATACCCCTAACCATTTTAACCTAAAACATAGTAACCTATGGAAATATTACGAAACACACTCAACGTGTATGTCTTGTGTAAAACCGAGATAAAAGCTAAAACTAATCACACACACACACACACACACACACACACACACACACACACACACACACACACACACACACACACACACACACACACACACACACACACACACACACACACACACACACACACACACACACACACACACACACACACACACACACACACACACACACACACACACACACACACACACACACACACACACACACACACACACACACACACACACACACACACACACACACACACACACACACACACACACACACACACACACACACACACACACACACACACACACACACACACACACACACACACACACACACACACACACACACACACACACACACACACACACACACACACACACACACACACACACACACACACACACACACACACACACACACACACACACACACACACACACACACACACACACACACACACACACACACACACACACACACACACACACACACACACACACACACACACACACACACACACACACACACACACACACACACACACACACACACACACACACACACACACACACACACACACACACACACACACACACACACACACACACACACACACACACACACACACACACACACACACACACACACACACACACACACACACACACACACACACACACACACACACACACACACACACACACACACACACACACACACACACACACACACACACACACACACACACACACACACACACACACACACACACACACACACACACACACACACACACACACACACACACACACACACACACACACACACACACACACACACACACACACACACACACACACACACACACACACACACACACACACACACACACACACACACACACACACACACACACACACACACACACACACACACACACACACACACACACACACACACACACACACACACACACACACACACACACACACACACACACACACACACACACACACACACACACACACACACACACACACACACACACACACACACACACACACACACACACACACACACACACACACACACACACACACACACACACACACACACACACACACACACACACACACACACACACACACACACACACACACACACACACACACACACACACACACACACACACACACACACACACACACACACACACACACACACACACACACACACACACACACACACACACACACACACACACACACACACACACACACACACACACACACACACACACACACACACACACACACACACACACACACACACACACACACACACACACACACACACACACACACACACACACACACACACACACACACACACACACACACACACACACACACACACACACACACACACACACACACACACACACACACACACACACACACACACACACACACACACACACACACACACACACACACACACACACACACACACACACACACACACACACACACACACACACACACACACACACACACACACACACACACACACACACACACACACACACACACACACACACACACACACACACACACACACACACACACACACACACACACACACACACACACACACACACACACACACACACACACACACACACACACACACACACACACACACACACACACACACACACACACACACACACACACACACACACACACACACACACACACACACACACACACACACACACACACACACACACACACACACACACACACACACACACACACACACACACACACACACACACACACACACACACACACACACACACACACACACACACACACACACACACACACACACACACACACACACACACACACACACACACACACACACACACACACACACACACACACACACACACACACACACACACACACACACACACACACACACACACACACACACACACACACACACACACACACACACACACACACACACACACACACACACACACACACACACACACACACACACACACACACACACACACACACTAATTCATTAACCTAAAGCTATAGATATACAAGAAAAATATATACAAGATTTAACCTAAACTATACACACACACACTTAGTCACTCTGTTTGTGTCTTTTAAAACCAAAAGGAGTAGAGTCGAAACTGCCATCGTCGTTGAACTTTCGCTTCGTCAAACACGGTTTGTATACTTTGGTTTCCGATCTGGTTACCAGCTCGTGTGTTTGTGTCCTCCGTATCTGATCAAAGTGAACAACGACCGGTTCCGCACTAGAGTTCTCAACCATCTGTTTCATAACCTCGGTATTAATGTGTTGTGATGCTTTATAGTTGAGAGCAAACCCTTTTACTTTGCAAACTTTCTGTGTCTCTCCGGTTGTGGGAGAGTACACGGTAAAGCTATAATTTTTAGGACCAGCCGACACAAATTCCATAATATAGCTACCCGCTCCATAAGCAGCCAACTCATCAGCCATTTCACCCAAGCTGGAACCTGTTGGAATGTCCCATTCGCCCTCTCTGGACACGTAAATGACAGAGTCAGTGTCATAATACAGCACTCTGTCACCCAACTTTTCCAAATATGAATATAACTTCAGTCTGGCTTGGGCTGTGACGTAGGCAGCAATGGCTACATTAACAGTGGCTGTGCTGTCGGCGGCTTCATCCTTATACTCCCAACTAACTAGCAACACAACTTCATTAATTATTGTCACGTGCTTTACGTTGACGGCCGGGTTGTTTTCTAGTTTATAAAATTCAGATGGTTGTCTCACTATATCCATTCTGGTCTGGTTCTCGCGCTGTCCGAATTTGCCCCTGAAACAATAGAAAAAACAATAAAAACACATGCACACACATGAAACAAACATATAAACGTACCAAAAACTGTTCAGAATCAGTTTAGCTAGCGACCTCAAACCGGGGTTGTTGGTGATGGCTGCAAACTCCAACTGGACACCTTCATTCTCAAGAAAAGCCTCGACATATGTCTCTTTGGTCTCGTTGGTGGAACAGTCTGAAGGCCAACCTGATGCTTTCTGCTTTATTTTAATAAATTTATTCATCATTTCAGCAAAAAGACCACCAGTGTTTAATGACCTATCATATTGGGTTATGGTATACTCCCAAACCTCTTGTATTTCCACCAACTTGTAGCCCTTGTCGAGAGCCTTTCGAACTTCGTCAACCACCCAAGTCCCAGTGAAGGCCCGTTCTTCTTGTTCATCTCTTTGGCACACGTTCTGCACAAAGCAAACATCAATTTATTGTGCATTTTTACCGACAACACAGGGTGATATAAGTCTTGCGGTGGTAATATGGTGCATTTAATGAGTCCATTCACGTTATCTATATTAGAACAGGTTGTGTGTACTGTGGGGTGTCCCATGGGAAACTTCCCATATTTACAAACCCAGGGGTAGAGACTGCAAACATCAACATAGCGTATTTTCTCTCCAGGTTTCACCTTGTAATAACTCTTTACACAACCTGTTCTACCACCGAAGAAGGCGTCCCGAGGATTAAGTGGCAGGTATGTTAACAAAGGATGGCTATTCAGTCTGTGTTCGAGCACTTGGTCGTTTTCCAACAGCTGTCTAAACTCATGTTCCCACATTTCACGGACTGTGTAGCCTCGCTGGCGAAGCCGTTCTGTTTTCCTCACAGTCCGTTCGTAGCGAGCGTTCAAGGTGTCTGTTGGATCTTCGTGTAGGGGGTCCTCTCTGTTGGTGGTGGTGAAACACTTGAGACAGCCGTGGAAATAGCAACCGTGAAACTCGAACACTTCTCCAGTTTGCTCGCAATAGCCATCAACTTTAACACCATCAACGACTGCTTCCCGTTGTTTGGCAGAGTGTCTGATGTCTACACCTCTTCTTTCTTCCTCGTGGATGAGCCATTGTGTGGCTATCTTTGATTGTTTGTCTCTGTTCCTATAGCCGTTCTTCGGAATAATGCCTATGGTTTGAGGTTTTAGGAAATTTCGACGGAACAGCTTGTTACAAGCCCCAGGTATGGTTATGGCTTCGGTAAACGGTGACACGTTACCCTGTTCCATAACCATCTTGTGAAATGTAAGGCAGGCCTGGGTTAATAAATCCACATCACTAATACAATATTCAACCATTTCCTTCTGCATGTCGAACTCCTTATGTTTATTCTCCTCGTACCACTTGAGGAATGCTGTTCAGTCGGCTTCTTTCATAGCATCGGGGTTGTAAAACCTCATGTGGGGCAATGGACCAACATAATTACGATTTGCAAGAGTGTTGAACAGATGCGGAAAATACCCTTTATTCAACTCACTCAGGCCGAAAGCTTTAGGAAGGGAGGCTAATTTCAAAGAAAAATAGTTTAAACTGTCAATCAACTTGATTCGATCAATCAAAAGCATAAGTATCTTACTTCCACGCATAATAACCTCAGGCTTAAGACCGGTCATTTGTTCCAGTGCATGACGTAGAATAAACTGGTGATCATAAGCCTGGCCGTTGTGAGCTAAGACAATGACACTTTTAAATTTCTTGCTGCTGATGAATAGTTGTTGCAGAAACGGTTGAATGACGTCATCAGCTGTTATAACCTGTCTTCTCACTCCACACTTTTGGCATGTAGGCACCTCACTGCCCAGCTCAAAACAGTCACTGCATCGTTGCTGGTAAACACACAGAACAGGCTTGTGTACGTGTTCGCCACGGGCATTCTCTTCATCTTGCCTGGTCTCAAAATCGTAAAAGACAAACAAGGTGTTATCTATCTTTGGCTTACCAGTGTCCACCTGGATGTAGCATTGGTGTGTTGAAGGTTGGTGCTTTTTACAGATATTACAAAAGATTTCCCCACATATGTGTGTTCTGTCTGCTTTAATTGTTTTTAAGCAATCACTGCATCTTCGGACACGTTCGCACAAGGTCTTTCCCTGCGTCGAAGATGAGGCCTTGTGTTGGTCAAAGCAGCTCTGACCCCTGAACTTACGATTGCAATCTGAGCACAAAATTTCATTCACAACCTTCTCACACGGCGGTTCTTGTCGGCAACATGGACACTGGCCTAGACACCTATGCTTGTCTTTATGATCGTATGGTACGTGGCAACGCTCACAAAAATATCCGGAAGAGAAAGCTGATGTAAGGCTGGTGATGACATTAAAATGATTCCTATGGTGCAGCAAATTCAGCTTGTACTTGGCATCGGGTCCTTCATACAGTACATCTCTTCCTCTAGACCCGTACTCATAGATGGTAATTTTGCAGTCTTTGAGATGCTGTTGGAACTGTTGAATTTGCTCGACACCGGCACCATTAGCAGGAATATCAACACCAGCCTTCTGCATTAACTCCATCGCTTCCTGATCCTGCCTTTTCCCTATATTTTGACGTACTTGTTTTATATACGGGCCATTCATTACATATGCCAGGGCAACAACGAGAGCTCTAACAAGGCAGAGGTTGTCCTTGTTTTTGATCGTAATAACACACTTTTTCTTCGCACACTCCTCTTGGAAGGTCATCTAGGGCGATTGTTGTCGACCAGACCCTCTGTACGACCGGAAGCTTGTGGTAATAATTTTAAATGTATCCCCAGCTACAGCTTCCTTTTTGCTCTGGTACAGAGAGTCCAACAGCTTCCACAGATCGTCAAATTTCAAACTTGGCACCGGTTTGAAGGGTATGTGGAAGTCTGTGTCTAGTCCATCCGCCGTGAACGTCAACCCTACCTTGCTTTCGGCATCCAAACTCTCGACTATATGCTCGTAAATGCCCCGCAAGCCCTGTTTAAGCCACTGTTCAGGCTCCTGAACAGCAGCATCAAGGGCATTTAGCCTGAATTCGATGGAGTGCTGTTGCATTTTATACTTTTGGTTTCATTTGCTAAAGTCTTTTACAATAGTGAAAGCCATTATTATTATTCTTCAAACACACGTACACAAAGCCGGAAAATAGTTTTAAAAAAGTTTTGTTACACACACACTCCAGCACAAGCACAAAATGTTTACTAAGTCTACACACACAAGTTTTACCTATATAAAAATATTAAGCCGATAACTATATATATACGCACAAAAAATATTTACTAAGTCTACACACACAAGTTTTACCTATATAAAATATTAAGCCGATAACTATATATACGCACAAAAAATATTTAAAAGCACACACACACAAGTTTAACTATACACCAAATTATACGAAAAATGTTTAATAATCTAAATATGGTTTAATCTTTAACACAGAAACATAAATACCTGCCATAAACAACTAACTGATTGACGTAAGTGGTGAAGATCGGTTTCGCGAGTTCTTTTATAGAGCTACAAGTATGTGTGTGGGCAGTACCAGTTGTATGACTTTGATCCTTTCTAATATTTAGCGCCAATTTTCTATAAATATTCATGATAACATCTACGTTACTAAAAAAAGCTCGAAAGCTGAACATGTTGCCCTTGCTTTCTCCATAAACTTTAATCATCTCTAATCTGTAACGCCTATTTTCTATTTATATTACTAAATAACACATATATGTCTGTTTGTTTTACAAGAGCACGTGAAAACAAAAAATAAAGCCTCTGTATAATAATCGCTCGTATCTCAACAAACTTATTGTAATAGTAATTTTGAGCGGGGAAAAAGCATCGTTTGTTGTTATGAATCAACGAGGCTGGACCGACTCGGGCTTCAGTGAATCTGCCGCTGTTTGCTTACTTTAACATAGATACAGGGAGTGTTTAGACAGTTATGAACAAAATTTGTTTCGAATCCTTGCTGTAGCCTTCTGTTTTTCACTTGTTGTGTGTCGTTCTCTTAGTTCATTAACTATAGCATATAAAAACATAGCGTGTACGTGTTTGTTATAAGCAACTGATATCGATATATCAATCATTGGTCTGTCTGTTTCATGTGTGTCTGCAAATACGTTGTTTCTTATGGGAAAACGTGTCACAAGCTATATATTAGGCAAAAATACATGTAATCTTATGCGAAATAGGAACGATTTAAGGTGTGAGCAGGGGCCTTTTCTACAAACACAAATACTGTGATGATGTCATCCTTTCGGTTATGTCTGTATTCTAGACAAGCTCAAACACGTATAATGGAATGATTCAACAGATATAACACAAGATAACATTCACCAAGGTCATCAACTAACACGTTGTTTACCTCTAAGAGGACCTCTCTCTTGCGTATATTAAACAGATACACAGACAAGCTCAACCAGGATCAAGGTTAACAACTGTAAAACGTTGTTTATCCTTTGTGGGGCCTCACTCTCTTACGTCTGTTTGTTAAACAGCTGTACAGACTCAAACAAGATTATCTATGATACTTGTTGGGCAATCTATTGTCTGTCTGTCTGTTTCCTCAACATAGGAGACACTTGAACCAAAGAACCAGGCTATTTGCTACGTTTTACCTGTGTTACACGCTCTAACTGTTGTTAAACAGCTGTCTGTCTGTCTGTCTGTTATTACACAGCTCTGTCACTCCAAGCAAAGACATCGAGATGTCATGACACGTTTGTTACACGGCTGTATAAGCTCAAACAAGATTATCTATGATACTTGTTGGCAATCGATTGTCTGTCTGTCTGTTGTTACACACATCTGTCAGTCTAAGCAAAGCCTTCGTGCTGTCATGACCTATGTGCGTGTGTGTGTGTGTGTGTGTGTGTGTGTGTGTGTGTGTGTGTGTGTTATATCATTTCAAACAACGTGTACAAGCTTCAACAAGGTTCTATATGATACTTGTTGGTAATCAATTGTCTGTCTGTCTGTTTCCTTAACATAGGAGACACTTGAACCAAAGAACATGACTGTTTTGCTACGTTTTACCTGTGTTACTCGCTCTAGTTGTTGTTAAACTGCTGTCTGTCTGTCTGTCTGTCTGTCTGTTATTACATACATGTGTTTGCCTAGGTAAATACATCAAACTGTCCTGAGTGTGTTATATCCTTTCAAACAGAGTGTACAAGCTCTAACAATGGTAATCAATTGTTTGTCTGTCTGTTTCCTCAACACAGGAGGCACTTGGCTATTTTGATACGTTTTACTTGTGTTACTCGCTCTAACTGTTGTTAAACAACTGTTTGTCTGTTTGTTATTACAAACGCATCTGTCAGTCTAAGTAAAGACATCAAGCTGTCCTGTGTGTATATCCTTTCAAACACCGTGTACAGACTCAAACAAGATTATCTATGATACTTGTTGGTCAATCTATTGTCTGTCTGTTTCCTCAACACAGAAGACACTTGAACCAAAGAACATGACTGTTTTGCTATGTTTTACCAGTGTTACTGGCTCTAACTGTTGTTAAACAGTTGTTTGTCTGTCTGTCTGTTATTACAAACGCATCTGTCTGTCAGTCTAAGTAAAGACATCAAGATGTCCTGTGTGTGTTATATCCTTTCAAACACCGTGTACAGACTCAAACAAGATTATCTATGATACTTGTTGGGCAATCTATTGTCTGTCTGTTTCCTTAACACAGAAGACACTTGAACCAAGGAACATGACTGTTTTGCTACGTTTTAGCAGTGTTACACGCTCTAACTGTTGTTAAACAGTTGTTTGTCTGTCTGTCTGTTATTACAAACGCATCTGTCTGTCAGTCTAAGTAAAGACATCAAGATGTCCTGTGTGTGTTATATCCTTTCAAACACCGTGTACAGACTCAAACAAGATTATCTATGATACTTGTTGGGCAATCTATTGTCTGTCTGTTTCCTTAACACAGAAGACACTTGAACCAAAGAACATGACTGTTTTGCTACGTTTTAGCAGTGTTACACGCTCTAACTGTTGTTAAACAGCTGTTTGTCTGTCTGTCTGTCTGTCTGTTATTACACAACTCTGTCACTCCAAGCAAAGACAACAACAAGTTGTCATGACACGTTTGTTACACATCTGTACAAGCTCAAACAAGATTATCTATATTACTTGTTGGCAATCGATTGTCTGTCTGTTATTACATACCTCTGTCTGTCAGTCTAAGCAAAGACATCGAGCTGTCATGACGTGTGTTATATCCTTTCAAACAGGATGTACAAGCTTCAGCAAGGTTCTATATGATACTTGTTGGACAATCAATTGTCTGTCTGTCTGTTTCCTCAGTTTTACCTGTGTTACACGCTCTAACTGTTGTTAAACAGCTGTATGTCTGTCTGTCTGTTATTACATACCTCTGTCTGTCAGTCTAAGCAAAGACATCGAGCTGTCATGACGTGTGTTATATCCTTTCAAACAGCATGTACAAGCTTCAGCAAGGTTCTATATGATACTTGTTGGACAATCAATTGTCTGTCTGTCTGTCTGTTTCCTCAGTTTTACCTGTGTTACACGCTCTAACTGTTGTTAAACAGCTGTATGTCTGTCTGTCTGTTATTACATACCTCTGTCTGTCAGTCTAAGCAAAGACATCGAGCTGTCATGACGTGTTTGTTAAACAGCTGTACAAGCTTCAGCAAGGTTCTATATGATACTTGTTGGGCAATCAATTGTCTGTCTGTGTGTTATTACATACCTCTGTCTTGTCAGTCTAAGCAAAGACTTCGAGCTGTTATGACCAATGTGTGTGTGTGTGTTCTATGCTTTCAAACAACGTGTACAAGCTCAACCAAAAGACCAAATTCATACACACCTGTTTAGTAGGTGTTAAGCTGTGAAACAAGTATGACGTCTCTTGCTGTATGTAAGTACACTCTTATATTATTTACCAATATGTTTGCATTCAAACAATACTTATCAAACAATCCTCGTATATCAAAGTTTAGTTTTGATGTTTTAAATCGAGTTTTGTTACTTGTGTTTTTTTTTTGATCACTCCCTATATAATATTGTTTGGATTCACTCTAATAGGAAACACTCACATAAACAAACGCATACGTAAAACCCGGTCTCAGTTTTATTACCTACTAAACAGGTTGATTAGCATATCTATATGTAAATACGTTTTGTTATTGCTTTAATAGTTTTACTTCAAAACGTTTTTGTTTTTAGAATTTGATATTAGATATGTAAATTGGAACGTGTTTAAATCTATTTACTATAAATATATACACCAATGTTTTTAAAATTACCGTTCCTATTATGTTAAACTTGGAATGTAATAGAGATACCCGCCCACACACTCATCAGCCTGATAAACACGTTTTATCATATGTAACAGGTTTTTGTTTTATATATACAACCGCAAACAAACTTTTAACGTGTGCGTCTGTGGTGTATTTCGTTTAGCAATAGTAGATCTCTGAGAAAGCTGTATGGTCGATTCGAGGTTCGTGGGTTCAAATCTAATTTCAGGCGAATGCTTTTCTTTAAAATAAATCATATTTCAAATTACCCCCACTATATCTTTCTCATATATGTATGTATGTGCTATACCGAATGACTGTGTCCAACAGACCTCTCCCCTCGAGCAAGGGAATATTCTCCCACTCTACCAATTTACAAATAGAATGTTCCCTTGCTCAAAGAGTCAGATCTCTGGACATAACAGATTCTAATTTTCGAACAAATTCAAATTTCCCGCCAAAAACGAAATACCCTAACAACTTCAATACAACACATCTTACCAACACAATAAACAACAGACAGCTGTGTGTGTACGAACATAACCTTAATAAACAATCAGATAGCACGTTGACGACATAACAAATACAAACATAACCTTAATAAACAATCAAATGATTGGTAATCAACACGTGTGTGAACATAACCTGAATAAACAATCAGCTGATTGGTAATAAGCATGTCATACAACACATACATAAACTTAATAAACAATCAGACAAACACACACATGGAGACCTAACCTGACTTGTAGATATCTATGGAACATCTGACGTCATCAGACATAAGACAGTTCTATAGAAACCTAACCTAGGGCTGTGTGTGGCTATCTATGGAACGTTTGACGTCATCTCAGGTCAGACATAAGACAGTTCTATAGAAACCTAACCTGACTTGTGGCTATCTATGGACAGGGGTTGCCATCTTGGAACATCTGACGTCATCTGACAGTTCTATAGAGACCTAACACCCGGGTTGCGGCTGTCTATGACAGGTCAGCCATCTTGGAACGCTTGTGACGTCATCTGACAGGTCAGATTTGACATCTGACAGGTCTGACAGCTGACGTTGACAGCTGTCGGGTCAGGTGACATTGACAGCTGTCAAATCTGACAGGTCAGCTGTCAACTGTCACAGGTCAGCGCATGCGCATGACGTCACGCGCATGCGCAGAAAAAAGTGGAGGGGTGAGCCCAGGTGTCGCCCTATCTACTTATGGTTCCTGTGAGAAAAAAGACAAGTAGAACATTTAGAAGTTTTAAAGCACGCATTCGCGACATAAAAGAAGCGCTGAGCATAATAAATTTGATTCAAATTATGAAAATCATTTATTAAATGAGAATCATTAATTCAACTATGATTTCGACGTCCTCAAATTAGGTACCAAAAGTCTTTAATTAAATTGGTGCGAAACGGTAGAAATTAACAAACAAAAAAATACAGGAAATTTACTAAACGCACAAATTGACCAAAACTAACAACGATCCATTATTAAACATGTTTGCACGAAATAATAATTAAGCGAGGAGCGTTTGGTGCCCTGACTATGTTCTAAAAACAGGTAGCTCCGAGTCGAAACCCTTTACCTGAGGTCACAGAAAGGATCATTCAATACAGAGTAGATATTAAAATTTAAAATCTCACTTTCATTTTGTATTTGAAAAAGCTGAGAATCTTAGCGAAACTGCAGTTATACGTTGAATTAAACAGTGTAAATCAATTCGTTTATTTATCTAAGTTGACAATGGATTTACATCAAGTATCGGCTTCCACAATATAATAATTAATTCAATCAGGTTATTTGTTCAATTCAATAGCTAGCGCCAAAAATATACGAGATGGACCACAGTTATGTAAAAGTACAATAAACTTAAGTCAGCAGAAAATAAAGTATAAAAAATATTTAATTTTGCATAACACTTCACAACTAGGTATAACTTCTTATGGCTTATCGGTTTATTTGTACTCCTAAAAGTTTTATACGAGTTCTCTTGAATATTTTCGATAAAGATACACCTTTCGCATTTATATTAGCAACTTTTAAACAAACTTTGTATTACCAGTTCATGAAAACAAGAAATTATTTATAACTTAAAGTAGTATTAAGTTTCGTACATGCTTAAAACTTGCTCTGTTCTTATTATATGAGCACCTTTTTGATTGAACTGGAAATTCTGATCTTACATACTAAGAATTAAATCAATTGATCCTCGAAGCCATTAAAGTTTGCAGTTGAAAGTTATTGACTTGAAAGCTAAGAAAACGCAGTATTTATGGCTTTATTTTAGTATGTAACAGTACTTTGAAGTATCCAGTTCAACAGCCTGATCAGAGGAATTAATATTTACCCTCCGATGTCACTAACTTTGTTAAAGATTGTTGCAGAAAAAATAATGATAGTAACAATAACCTCGCAGTAGACACGCCCCATACCCAAAAGTTCTAAGACTTGTGCGGGAAAGCTTCCACACATCTGCCGGAAATGGACACCGCTATTGACTTTTCGAAAATCTGCTTGAAAAAATTCTGGACGCAGCAAGTGCGTTATGGTAGTGAATTTTCATTAAAATGTTTTTAATAACAAATATGTGTGTTTTTTTTAAGAAAGCAGGCATCAAATTTGGTTACCAGTATAACCTATATAGTAAAAACAATGTGCCTTGTTTCATCAAAATAACTTTATTGTGTGAAAATGTACAGAAATTTCCAAAAGTAAACTTAAAGTGTTCCCGAAAAAACACGTTTCTTGGTCAACCTTATAGGTTAATAGCAAATTGAGCTGTTCAAATATGAAACATTTGATCAAAATTCGCTACCATAACGCACTTTCTGCGTCCAGAATTTCTTTTCTTACAAACATGCATTATATTTCGATGGAAAATGCAAAAATGAAATAACATAAGGCGTGTTTGATTAAAAAAAAATATGGAAATTTGTATCACCAACACTTATGGGCCAGCCTGTGATTGTAGAAATATTATTTTAAGATGTAGCTCAAGACACCTATAATTAATATATACAAAATTTTTTCATAGCTTATATAATAACGGATATATTGAGCTTTATTGATTTTTTACGAAAATTCGACAAAAATTATATACCATTAAACGATAAACTCTATAGCTAAGGCTACTGCCAAGCATCAGAGACAGGGTCTATTTGAAATGAATTTTCTGGGAATATTTTACTAAAATTAAGGACAATGACGATTGAAACTAAAACTTTAGGGTTTGTAAAACATCCTTCTTGAGACATTTTATTTTTATAACCCGTATTAGATTCAAGTTCTTTGCCTAAACGTTGCCAATTTTGACATTTTAAATCACCACTTTGACGTTTTGAGGAAAACCCCAATTTATTTTTCTTTAAATGCCTATAACTTTTTAGTCATTTGACCTACATAGCCAAATTTTGGTAGGTAACTTACCTATAACGATATAAACCTGCGTGCCAAATTTGGTTGCCCTTACTTTGTTAATTATATATAAACTGACCCCGGATATGTTTTCTGGAGGGCCTAATTAGCGCTCATTTGAAGAAATTTTTGCAAAATTCAAAAGTCGGGATCTTCTCATTAGTGAATTTTTTTTTAAAGAAAATTCACTAAAAGGCCAGCTGTGGGATACGAATGCGAACCGCGACCACATAAAACAAATTATAAAGGTTACTCGTCCGGCAAAGT
Source organism: Tillus elongatus (assembly GCA_964006375.1). Taxonomy (NCBI): domain Eukaryota; kingdom Metazoa; phylum Arthropoda; class Insecta; order Coleoptera; family Cleridae; genus Tillus; species Tillus elongatus. The sequence continues at coordinate 77,531,601 of OZ023267.1, forward strand.
CAGCCACCTGACCTCTTAAGGAATATGGTTTTTAAGTATCTCTTGTTAGCAAATTTTTCTAGAAAAGATTCGCTAATAAAGAGATTGCGACATTTGAATTTTGTCAAAAGTTTTTTTTTTCTAATGAGCACGAACTAATCCCCCTAGAAACCAAATCCGGTGTCGGTTTTAATTTGTACATGTTTACATAGGCGTTACCACGATAACTCAACATAATGAACAAATTATATATTTTTCCTTGGGTAAATGGTTTGGCCAAATTAGTTAGCCAGGAAAATCCGACTAGCCTTTATGAGAAAATTTGGTGTTTCCTTTCAAAAAATGTTTGTATCTTCGAACATAGAAAATACACAAACTATCCAAAGTATTTGGATAAAGTGTGAACTTAATATTCCTAGTAATACATAACCAACTCGTTGATTAGTATGTAAGCTAACCAATTCCCTTTGGTTAATTTATAAGGAAAATGAGGTTGTGTTTATGGGAAGTGTTGTGTGTTGTTATTGTTTACTGTTGTGTCTTGTGAAATTTGTTTGAGATTGTGAGTCTGGTTCTAAAAAATGAATCAACAGCAACAAATTGAAAACCTGCTTTTGTTTACGAGAAAATGTCGAAAAACTCAAAATTAATGAATGACAATGATTGTAGTGGACTTTTGCAACGTATAAAAAGAATACGCGAAATTGGACCTAACATTAGTAACAAGGATGATTATTATGTGGTAAATACTTATGATTTACAAAGAATCGAGCTACCTCATGTAATTTTACATAAAATATCTTGAGAGATTTTTTATGTTTGAGTGAATGTTATGATGCCATTCAAGCTGCCCATAAGGGAACTGAGCTGAAGGTCGTCAAGCAACAACAAAATTGATAAATGCAAAGTATTACAATTTAACACAGGAAACAAAACTAAAAAGGTCTGGACGCAGCAAGTGCGTTATGGTAGTGAAATTTCATAAAAATATATTTAACAATAAATATGTCTTTTCTCAATGAAAGCCGGCATCAAATTTGGTTACCAGTATATAGTAGAAACAATGTGTGATATTTCATCAAATAAGCTTTTCAACAAAACTCCCAAAAAGATTTTTGGATGAAAATGTAAAAAAATTTACGAAAATCCGAAAACTTTTTTAATAACTTATTAAACATCTATTATTGTGCCCGTCACTTCTGAAACATAAAATACAGGCTGTTCTATTTGAATCAATTGAGCTAGGACAGTTTGATTTTTTGTTAATTCAGTAACTATTTGAGACCGCCCTGTATACGGAATCTCATGAAATAAAAGTCTGGACGCAGCGGGCGCGTTCTGGTAGTGAATTTTCATAGAAATGATCTGGCCCAAAATTTTTTTTTACTTAAATGCTTATAACTTTTTTTCTTGTAAGATAGAGCTCTATATTTTTGTATGTGGTTTACTTTTTATAAAGTAAGCCCAGGTTCCAAATTTGCTTACAATAGCCTCGTCGTATTTTCGTAGATAAATATTTTTCGAAAGATAATCCACAAATTTCCCGGAAAACCTGGTCCGATGTTCCTGGTAACAAATTTGTTTACATTAGCTTTGTTATTTTCGTAAGTAAAAGTGTTTTCGAAAGAAAATCCAAAATTTTCCCAGAAAACCAGGTCCGTTTTTCCTGGCTAATGAACTTTAATCTTACAAAAGGAAGGCACTTGCGAAATTTCATCAAAATCGGCCCACTATTTTTTGAGTTACTGGTGTGATTAATTTGTCGAACATTATCTTATAATCATAGTTAAAAAAATTTAAACTCCCACCATTTTACCCCCACCACTTCCTCCATTTTTTTTAAATAGCAACCCTACATTTTTTCATCACATTTCGATGGATCACATTTTTTTGAATGCGGAGATAGCCCATATGTATGGTCTTATATTACGGTTTTCAATACAGGGTGGAAATTTAATACCGGAATATTAAAACTAAACAGTTTACCCTCAAATTCAAATTTCGAAAATAAACTTAATAAAAACGTCCGCTTCTCATAATAAATGTTCAAAATGTTCTCCATTTCTTATTAACTACCAGTTCTTGCAGTGTGAAAGGTATAATTTAACGGTTCTGTTTTATTTTGTCAAATGTTGTGTTGAATGCACGGTCTCCTAATAAATTAGTCGTAATTTTGTTCCGATAATTTCAATTCATTTTTGGTCTAATAATGCGATACTTAACTCAAACACTGCGAGCAGAATAATAAATTATGAGTGGGTATGGTGATATGTGTAAAACACAGGCAGAAGTTGTTAACCTATTTAATGAAAAACATCTAGATTTGCCACCACTAACCCAGGGAACTGTGTCTCAGATACATTCACAGTTTCGTGATTATGGACACGTTAAACCACTGCCTAGGAGACCCAAATTTGTTGAAAAAGATGTAAAACTCTATATTTTATTGGCTTTTCAAAAAGAACCAACAACTTCAACCCGTCAAGTTGCACGTGAAAATTATGTTAGTCAATCAACAGTTTTAAGGAGTCTCAACAACAAAAAATGCATGCCTATAAACTACAACACGATCAAGAGTTGACTGACGGTGATTCTGATAGAAGACTGCAATTTTGTGAACAACTGCTGGACATGTTACATATAAATGTTATTTCTTCTGCTGATGTTCTGTTTTCCGACGAAGCAACATTTCTTTTGAATGGCGATGTATACAGGCAAAATTCCAGATACTGGGCTGCCGAAAACCCCCACTGGATGCGACAAACACACACTCAGTATCCTCAGAAGTTGAACGTTTGGGCTGGTGATCACGTAGTTAGACCTGTTTTTATAGAAAATCTAAACGGTGCAAGATATTTGGAAATGTTAAGAGAACCGGTTGTTCCAATGTTAGCATAATTGTATCCAAATGTAATGAAACCTAATATTCCCCATGAAAGGATATGGTTTCAAGAAGACGGTGCACCGCCCCACTTCGCTCTTAAATACGGGAATATTTACACGAAGTCTTTCCACAAAGATGGATTGGACGAGGAGGTTTCGTAGAATGGCCCGTTAGATCCTCAGATCTTACACCTCTTGATTTCTTTTTATGGGGATACCTTAAAAACAGAGTGTATAAAATGCAACCTGCTGATTTGGGTGATTTGAAAATGAAAATAACAACAGAAATTAGGAACGTAACGTCTGACGTGTTGAACAGTTAGGGAAGAATTCCAGAGCAGATTATTTAGTTGTGTTCAAGTGAATGGAGAACATTTTGAACATTTATTATCAAAAAGGGACGTTTTGATTAAGTTTATTTTCGAAATTTGAATTTCAGGGTAAACTGTTTAGTTTTAATATTCCGGTATTAAATTTCCACCCTGTATTGAAAACTGTAATATTAGACCAAACATATGGAGTCTCTCCGCATTCAGAAAAATGTGATTCATCGAATTCCGATGAAAAAAATGTAGGGTTGCTATTTAAAAAGAAATTGATAAATGGTGGGTGTTTAATTTTTTAGCTATGATTATAAGATAATATTCGACAAATTAAACTTCACGTGTCTCAGCGTTTTCCAGAAAAACTATTTCTTGTTGAATAATGAATTTTATTCTATAAGTGTGTTCCACACTGTATATATATATATATATATATATATATATATATATATATATATATATATATATATATATATATATATATATATATATATATATATATATATATACAGGGTCGCTGATAAGTCTGGAAACGGTCGATTATCCGGGAAAATATACAAGGTGTCGAAAAAAGTTTTATACAAAAGTTTTTGGGTTCTTCAATGTCTACTAGGCAGTGATAATTTTATTTATACAGGGTTGGTCATACAGGCGTGGCACACCAATATTAATTTTTTTTTAATGGAACACTCTATATATTATTCGATATTTCAATCCTTCTCTTAATTTTGAGCAACATTTATGAGAAGCATAATGTACCTAAACTCAATCTCTTCCGGGTAAAAAAATAATTAAAAATAAACGCTACTGTTTTTAAAATCTATTGGATGAAGAACAAAAATAAATGAAAAGTAGAATATCTCTTGAAAACAATCTGTGAGTGTGAAAAGAACCGGTTGCGATGTTTTTAACATTGTTTGGAATCCCAAGATAAGATAAGATGCCCATAAGAAACGCAGTATTATTCTTTTGTTTTAAAATGTTTCCAGGACAACGAATGTCAAACATTCATTCAGTGTCAACAGTTTTGAAACATTAGTAATTTAGTGTCAACAGTTTTTGTGCAAAATGGCAAGTTTAAGTGAAACCGAACGTATCGAAATTTTAATGATGATAGGGTACGGTGATAGAACACGAAGTTTTGCTCAAGTGGTGATTATGTTCAATGAGTTGCATCCTGAGCGGGAATCGATCTCCAAATCCACAGTTTCGAAAACTTTGCATCGTTTTCACGAAACTGGCGGTATCAAGGATAAACCTAGAACTGGAAGGCCAGTAACCGTTACAAATGAAGAAAATTCTTTGAATGTAATATTGGATGTGGTGGAAAATCCGAAAACTTCGGCACAGCAATTGGCTTTAAATCACAATATGAGTCGATATTCAATTCAAAAGATTACGAAGCGGGAAAAGTTCCGTCCATATAAAATTCATTTATTGCAAGAACTGAGTGAAGACGATTTTGATCGCAGAATCGAGTTCTGTGAACTTATTATGGAGAAGTTACGCCAAAATTTTAACTTTGCCAACCACATTTTGTTTTCCGACGAATCTACATTTTGTTTGAATGGACAAGTCAACCGACACAACTGTAGGTACTGGTCAGACGAAAACCCACATTGGATGGAACAAATTCACACCCAAAGACCGCAAAAAGTAAATGTTTGGTGTGCTATTATTGGTGGACATATCATAGGACCTTATTTTATACACGGTAATTTGAACTCTGCTCGATATTTGACACTTTTGCAAGAATCAATTGTTCCAGACGTTAGTCGATTATTTCCGAACAATAACGACCCAAGTCTACCAGCGGAAGAAATATGGTTTCAGCAGGATGGGGCACCCCCTCATTTTGGAATTGAGGTACGGGAATATCTGAATCAAACCTTTCCTGGCAGATGGATAGGGCGCAGGGGAACTATTGAATGGCCAGCTAGGTCTCCCGACATGACGCCGCTTGACTTTTTTTGTGGGGTCATGTAAAAAATTTAATTTACCAAAAAAGACCGCAGAATATTGAAGAGTTGCAAGCAAGGATTGTGCATGAAATTAATAACATTCCTCAAAACGCTCTTGTAAATGCAGTGCAATGTTTTGTTAAGCGAATTCATTATTGTCAGGAGGTCAATGGAGAACACTTTGAACATCTTATAAAATAGGATTTCAAACAATGTTAAAAACATCGCAACCGGTTCTTTTCACACTCACAGATTGTTTTCAAGAGATATTCTACTTTTCATTTATTTTTGTTCTTCATCCAATAGATTTTAAAAACAATAGCGTTTATTTTTATTTATTTTTTTACCCGGAAACGATTGAGTTTATGTACATCATGCTTCTGATAAATGTTGCTCAAAATTAAGAGAAGGATTGAAATATCGAATAATATATAGGGTGTTCCATTAAAAAAAAATTAATATTGGTGTGCCACGCCTGTATGACAAACCCTGTATAAATGAAATTATCACCGCCTAGTAGACATTGAAGAACCCAAAAACTTTTGTATAAAACTTTTTTCGACACCCTGTATATTTTCCCGGATAATCGACCGTTTCCAGACTTATCAGCGACCCTGTATATATATATATATATATATATATATATATATATATATATATATATATATATATATATATATATATATATATATATATATATATATATGTACGCTTGTTTCCGAGTTATTTCAAGTGTTTTTCAACTTTTCACACTTCTTGCGACATTCTCTGCATAGCCTATATTCGCTTTAGAGGTTCTTTGCCCAAAAGTTGCCAATTTTGACCTTTCAAATCGCGACTTTGACCATCTAAGAGAAAAGTTATCGCATTTTCAAAGTAATTTATCTGGCATTTCTTAGCCTTTTTGTGTCAAAAAACTAAGTGTTTGTTTGTAACATACAATAGATTTTGTTATCCACACAAAACGTTTTGCTTTTGTGCATTTATCTAATCATCAGTGGCACCCAAATTTTTTTGGTTAGTTTATATACTAACCAACGAGTTAGTTATTATGTATTACTAGGATCATTAAGTTCACACTATATCCAAATACGGTGGATGGTTTGTAACGTAACCGAAAACCCCGATTAATTTGTCTACTTTTACTTTTGTTGTTTTGTGTACTTTGACGATAACCCTTGTATATTTTCTAAGCTAGCTGGATAATATGCAAACCAACCAATATTCCTAGCTATTTTAGCTAAAAGATGATTTCCATCAAAATAACCAGACATCTGGATAGTTTGTATACTAATCAGCTAGTTTATAGACTAACCCCATTTCACCTCCTTAATTCGAATAAGGAAGGTAGATAGAGTGGCACCTTTTAAAAAGCTTATTGATTCTTTTAAAGTTGAAATTTTTAATCTACAGATAAAGTTTTTAAAAACTTACTTTCAAAACTTAAGCTGCAATTTTAAAATTTACTGATTAGTTTTATAAAGATTTGATAACAAAATTAAAAAATAAAACAGCTCAAATAAATACAGTATGCTCGGGATTATTTATGTGCGGATTACCCGTGGTGAGAAATTGATCAAAATTTCAAAATAGGAATATATGGAAATAACATATATTTTTTAAATTTTCTCTCGCACGAATAAATATTCGTAATGAAAACCAACCACCATCCAAGTACGGGTCTGCTAATTATAGGTAATCACTACGTTGCAAAAATCATAAGGAAAATAAAACTGTGAAATTCGTTAGAACCTGTAGGTAGCGCAGTAGTATGTATATGTAGAATAAACTGTCACAGATTGCTTATTCTGTTGTGATAAATTCCTATTTTTCTCAGAACGTGCCACTGTCACTACAATAGGAACGCCGAGTACTATGTAAAAACTGAAACCTGTGATGAGCACTAATAAGTACACTTGGCGAACCCAAATCACTACAACACTTATTTCAGAGACCTTACGATCGTTTCGTTGACCATGTCAACATCTTCAGAGGAAGAAAAATTATACATTACTCTTATAATGCCACCATGTTGAAATAATATTGCACTTAATAATATTAATAAATTTCTATTTTATCCTAATATATATATATATATATATATATATATATATATATATATATATATATATATATATATATATATATATATATATATATAATTTTATTATGTTCGCATGTCCGTGTTGCCGAACCCTCCCTGCCTCTCCTCCCTATTAGCCCGGATAATCGAGAGTATACTATAGTTTCAATTATATCGTTTTTAGCCGCACCTACAGCTCTCTTTTAGGATATGTGGCTCCACTAATATTGAATGTCAATTGTTACTTACTATGAAAAAGATTTTTGAGTGGTTTGAGAAAAATAAATCAGCATTTGTATTTTTAATTTAACAATTGCTTTAAGTGACCACCGTTGGCTTCCATACAATAATACAGTCTTTGATCGAATCCTCTTCTTACATTTTCCAACATCACCGCTTTTATTTTGTGAGACTTAGTAGTAATTATTTCTCTCAGTTTCTGCAGATCTTATGGTTGAGTTTGCGATTCATTTTTTTAAATATCGCCTTAAAAAATCTAGGGGATTCGAGTATAGATATCTAGCTGGCCATTCATTAAAATTTCTTTTTCAGTCTCTGTTCCACCCTTGATATCTCCCACGACTAGGGTTAAACACACTGAGCCCTCAGACGCGTTCTCTACCGAGATTTGGGGAGTAGGCAGATTTGGGCCCCGTAATCAAGCTACAACAACCCAACATATTCTTATCCATCGCTCCGAAGAAAAAGAGGAATTGAAACAGATGTAAAGATCATTAAAATTTTACACTTAAATGTCTTAAGACAAGAGAAGCTATATTTCTTGTAGTTTGCTTTTCGACGTCGTGGCTCAAAACATTTTTGGAGAATAGGTAATCAGTTACGCGTTGGAGGCCGCGATGAGAGGCAAGTATCTCCACATTTATCAAATCCTAACGGCATATATAATTACTTCTGTTCCAGTTACCAGATGAGATTCAACTGTGATACTATGATTCAGTTTTATGATACTCTTGAGTCCATAAGTGTGGACTGTGTCGGTTTTAAGCTGCTTAGGCTGAAGGAAGTACATGATCTTTTGTTCTCCACGTCTAATGCTGACTGTGGTATTGGTAAATATTCTATTGGTATGTTACGCTTGTGTAGCCCTCTTACAGATAAGTATATAACACATATAGTTAATTTTTTCTCTTGAAAGATATTTATTTCCGTCTGTTTAGAAAACAGGTTTTTAACGCCTTTACCAAAGATTTGCTAACGTCAAATTTGTCCAATCTGAAACCTGTTAGTCTTTTACCTGCTTTGCCAAAAATTTTAGAAATAATTATGTTTCGGCAGATGCTCAAATACATCGAAGGTCAGTCAAACGTCTTGTCGGAATAGCAGGCGGGTCCCTGAATGGGGTACAGTACTGCTTGTATTTTGACAGATGTACCGGATTACGTAGTAAGACAAATTGATAACAAGGAAATTGTTGTCCTAATCTTATCAGATTACTCTAAGGCCTTTGATATTATCGATTATGAGCTTATGTGCTCTAAGCTTAGATATTACGAGTTTTCAATGTCGTCTATACGTTTGATAAGATTATACTTGAGTCGTAGATGTCAGAGAGTTATTGTTGACAATACTAGGTTATCGAGTCAGCCTGTTTCTTTGGGTGCACCTGAAAAATGGCATTCAGAGAGCCTGGCCACACACACATACAAATATATATATATATATATATATATATATATATATATATATATATATATATATATATATATATATATATATATATACTCAAAATAAAATTTAGAGATCAACCAAACCCTGTTTAAAAAAAGTAATTACTCTGTTTAATAGTACTGTACTGTACTCTAATCGTCATTTTTTTAACCATCATATGAAAGTTATCTTGGCTGAGTCATTCATTTTGCCTCACTTTAGTTACTGTGATTTTGTGTATAGCAACTTCTTGAGTCGTGAGGATCAGAACACTGCAGTCTACAATAGGTCCAGAATTGTTGCTGTAAACTCATTTTTAACTTACATAAATATAATGACATAACGTGAAAGATAAAAGAGTTGAAAAAAGAAATGGTCGATCGTAGACAGTTCCATTTTGCTGCCTTCACTCGTAGTATCATGACTCCAACTTACCTAAAAATAAGTCAGTAAGAAAAGTTTCATAGGACAGTGTTAACATACGTAATTCAGACGCAAAGCGATTTCGAAGCACCCCTCATCTTTGTTTAAGAAATATTTCACTTATAGTGTCGAAGGCAGTGTTGTTTGTTTTGCAACGCCGAAGTAGTTGAGTTTTAAAAAGTTTGAGTTTTAATATAAAGCCAATTCGTTAACACATTTTAACACCCAAGTGACTCCTCGGCAACCCTGCTCTGGGGCAGGCACGGAAAACTCTTTCCCTATATAATAAATTTGTAGAATGTATACCACTTCTTCATGTGGATTCCTACTTCTATATCTGTTCTTGTTATTTGTAACTATTTTAGCTACTATAACTGATCATTAAATAAACACGATTATCCTTATTATTATTACTGTATATTAAAAAAGTATTTAGGGAATTTGCGTTATATGAGAGTGTGTATGAAGAGATGCATAAGTCTGGAGGGAAAAATATCATGCTAAAATAGAAGTACCCGGCGAAATATTGTTAGAAAAGAGGACAAAATCGTTTATGAGAATGGCGTGACGAGTAACAGCAGTAGTAGTAGTAGTAGTAGTAGTTTTTTTTTTTTATAAGAGGAGAAACCGCCTGGCGAAGGATGCTGGCTCATGGGCTTCCAATGCATCCAACAGTGTCGGGCGCTACTCCGATTAAAACCCCTCCTTCTTCACTATCCATTTCGGTACTGCTTTGTGGCATATCTTCAAAATGGTAGTTGCCTGGCACTTACTGTCTTTCCGCTCGCTCCTTCGTCTCCATTATTGCTTTCGCCATCGTCTTCACGGCATTCCAGCCCTCGCGGTCTGTCAACATTTCGGCACCCAGCCTATTTGCTGTCAACGTTCTGTCCAGTCTTCTGTCTACCTCTTGCCTCTCTATTTGCCACTCTGGGCATTCGAAAAGTGTATGCTCCACCGTGTCAATTGCTGAGCAATATATGCACATGTCGCTTTCAGTTTTTTCCATCTTTTTTGCGTAACTTCTGAATCTTCCGTGCCCTGTAAGGATTTGTGTCACGAAGTAGTCCACGTTTCGGTGCTTACATTTTATCCAGAGTCTTATGTTAGGAATACATTTCTTCGTCCACTGGGCCACTGTGTCGTTCTCGTCCCATCGACATTGCCATTCGTCTAGAATTTCTTCTCTTATCGTAGCTCTTTCTTGTTTGTTATCTCCAACCAACCTCTGATGTATGAGACATCTTTCCTTTGCTTGCAGGTCAATAGGTATAGTTCCGCCTATAACCTGCAGAGCTTCTGTCGATACAGTCCGATATGAGCAGGTTACTCTCAGCAGCAGTTTCCGCTGAACTCTCTCCATCGCTAACCTGTAGCATTTTCTCTCCAGTGCTGGATACCAGACAGGAGCCGCATACAGCAGTATAGAGTATACAGCCTTACACAAAAATTGTCGCTTGATGGTCCGTGGTCCGCCTATATTTGGCATTAGTCTAGTCAGGGCTGCTGTCTTCTCTTCCGCCTTTTTGGTCGCGGTGCGGATGTGTTCACCATAGGTGTTATTATCATCTATCATTACTCCCAAGTATCGAACTGCTCTCTTGGGCACAATCGTAGTCTCCTTCAGTTGAAATCGAAGGTTGTTTCTTTTTCTTGGCCCTTTCATGACGACTGCCTCAGTTTTGTGTGGAGCTAACTTAAGGTCATTTTTTTCAATCCATGCGTCTATTCGGTACAGTGATTCATTTACCCGGAACTTCAGTTCATACTCATCTTCGGCAGTGACCACTAGGGCCAGATCGTCGGCATATCCTATGGTTATTGCTCCTGCCGTCAGTTTCGTTTTAAGAACGCCATCATAGAGAATGTTCCACAGGACTGGTCCCAGGACTGAGCCCTGCGGAACTCCCGCCGACACCTTGATTTCTTCCTTGCGGTCAATTTGGAGTTTCCTTTCTTTGAGATAGCTTCCTATGATGTTAACTAGGTAAGGTGATATCTTCCTCTTTTTTAGCTCCTTCATTATTAAGTTCCACCTAGCCGTATTGAAAGCGTTTGCCACATCCAGTGTTATCAGTACACACCACTTTTCCGTTGCATTCTTTTTTAATTCCGTGACCGTTTGGATAGCTTCTATGGTCGATCTTCCCTTTCGAAAACCATACTGGTTTGAGGAGAGCCCCTCGCCGATCTCCTTCTCTAACCTCATTTTGATTAGGGCTTCATATAACTTGCTAAGCGTGTTCAGCAGGCATAATGGTCTATAGGCACCGATATCTTGGGGTAATTTTCCGCCCTTCAGTATTAGTATTATTTTTGCTATTTTCCACTCAGCTGGGAATTCCTGTTCTCTTAGTACCCTATTAAAAATTATTAGTATCCAGTCAGGTGCTACCTGTATCGCCTTCTTAATGGCCTCTGGCGGGATTCAATCTAAGCCGTGAGACTTTCCAGATTTCATTTTTTCTCCTGCTTCCTGTAGTTCCTTTATTGTGAAGGGTTCTGGTAGTTGGTACGCAATTCTTGCTTCCATGTGTTCGTTTTTCTTTGGAAACAGTTGCTCTATGATTTCCTTCTTTTTTTCTCTTGTCAGCTCTACCGGCATTCTGTTTGTTAATTTTCCGGTAACAATTTTGTATCCTGCTCCCCAAATGTCGTTGTCCAGTTCATCACATAACCTTTCCCAATGTTCCTTCTTTGATTGTCTTACCATTTTACTCAACTCACGTTTGTGCCTTTTGTATTCTTCTATGGCATCCTCTATCGCCTCCCTATGATTCCGCCTGTTTTTCATTCTGGTCGCCTTTCGTCTAGATTTGATACATTTTTTCCTTTGGTCGTCAATTTCGGGACTCCACCAATAGGGCACTCGTCCACGGCTTGTCACGCCGCCAACTTGGCTGGCCAGGCATGCTTCCCGCAGCAGTTCAGAGCACTCTGCATGATTTTCTATAACAGCCTCTCGGTTGTCTAACCTCCAACGCAGCATCATCTCAAACGCGTCCCAGTCATTTTTTATTATGGTTATCTCCCCTCCTGTGCCCTTTTTTGTTTCATTTTTTCAATTTCGAAATATATGGGCCGGTGGTCGCTCAGAATTTCTTCTTCCAACACTTGCCATTTGTTGATTGCTCTTGCGATATTAGCTGTCGAGGGTGTTACATCTATATACGATTCGGTGCTGTTTCTGGAGAAAGTAGGGGTCCCTCCCGTGTTGTGCACTACCCTATCTCGAGCTGACAGGCATTCAGTAAGATATTCGCCCCTATCATCTGTTGTCGGCGAGCCCCACTGCGGCGACTTTACGTTGAGGTCCCCTAAGATAATGGTATCTCCTCCATGCTGATCCCTATCAATCATTATTGTGTCAATTTCTGCCTTGAAGTCTTCCAGAGGGATGTTGGGTGAACTGTAGCAGCAGTATATACGAGCCTTGGTTAGACAAATGCATACGTAGCCGTTTCCTACTTCCACTTTTTTTACCTCCAATCGTCTATTCAGGAACTTCACCGCCACGCTATCTCTTCTGTCCTTGATCCAGTCACTGTTGACTACTCGTTTCCTGTTCGGTTCCCCAGCTACCAATATGTCTACCTCTCTTTTTTTTGCTAACTCTTCTACTAGGTCATGGCTATTGTGTGACCTCATTAAGTTTGTCTGTAGTATTTTTATAGGTTGTTTGCTCATTACGTAGAGTGCTTGAGGTTCGTCCTTCTAGCCTTTTCTACCATCCTTCTAAAATAAGGGCACCTGGTCTGATCACACCTGTGGCCGTCCCTTTGACATTTACCGCAATATGGGTTGCCTTTGCACTCTTTTGCTTGATGCCCTTCTTGCCCACAATTCAAACAAGCATTTGATTTATCTCCCTCCTCTGTGCACTCGTGTGCTCTATGTCCAAACTGATGACACTTATAGCACCTCAGGATGTCAACTCTCTCTTTTATTGGACATCTTAGCCAGCCTACTTCAATCACCCCTTTCGTAATGATCGTATTTGCTAGATCTCTTGTGATCGTTATCGTTGCATTCTTTAGTCCTCTTCTGGTTGGTCTCATAGACTTAATACTCACTTGCTGAGCTTCGGTCTGTAACTCTGTGGCAATAGATTCTTTCAGCTCCTCTTCTGTCGTCGTTTCTTCCATTCCGTACACCATAAGGATAGTTTCGCGTTTCTTTGCGAGTAGTAGTAGTAGTAGTAGTTTTTTTTTTTTTTTTTTTTTTTTTTTTTTTTCCTATGGTGGAGGTGAATGCATTTACGCAGACCAGTCCCTGGTTCTTCCACAATCAGTCGCCAGCTGGTACTGTGGGACTCCCCTTCTCTCCAGGTCAGGACTACCCACTAAACACCCCCATATTCATAGAGATGTGACGGAATCACCCTTGGGTATTGCTTCATCACACCCTACTCCATGTTGTTTTTTCCTTTTCTCTTCCCCCTTTTTTTTTTTCTCTGATTTCCCTTATTCCCTTTGTTCGGCTTCCTTAAGTATTAAGATTTCCCTAATGAGTTTGGCAATAGCCTCCCACTTCGCTGGTGTTTCAAGCATGTGATCTATAATGTTTCTGGTTGTCAAACTACCTCCGATTTCTATTGCAGTCCTCTCTCTCACCTCGGTCCATCTGCTACACTCCAAAATTGTATGCCCGGCAGAGTCTTCTTCTCCACAGTAGTAGCATCTGTCGCTTTCTACGATCTTCATTTTATTCAGGTATTTTCCGAATCTACCGTGGCCAGTTAAAAATTGCGTTAAGTGATAGTTCACCTCGCCATGTTTCCGTGTTAACCAGGGTACTATTTCTGGAATGAGTTCCTTGGTCCACTGAGCGGTCCTGGTTTCCTCGCTCCATTCTGCCTGCCACTCTGCCAGTGTCGTCAGTCGTGCCCTTGTTCTCTGCCCTTGTCTATTTTCGTTCTTTTCATATGACCGTTCCCTGATTAGTAGGTGAATAGGTATCACCCCTGCCACCACTTGCACTGCTTTTGTAGATACTGTCCTATATGAGGAGGATATTCTAATTGCCGCTTTTCGCTGCACACTTTCCAAAATGCGTCTGTATCTTGCCATCTCCGCCCAGTCCTTCCAAACAGGTGCTCCATAGAGAATAATAGAATTCACCACACTGCAGAGGATTCTTCTACTACTCGCCCTTGGGCCGCCAATATTAGGCATTAGTCGACTCAGGGCTGCTGCAACTTTCTCAGCTTTCTGTGCTACTTCTCGAATGTGCTTACTCATGCTCATATTATGCCCCAGCTGAATCCCAAGGTACCTCAGAGATCTACTGGAGTTGATGTTCATTCCTCCTATGTTGACTTCAATCGTCTTTACGGTTCTCCTTCCATTTAGGATTATGATCTCTGTTTTCTGCGGGGCTAGCTCGAGGCCTTTTTTGTGCATCCAAATCTCTACCAGGCCAACAGTCCATGTTATCTTTTCCTCTATCTCTACCTTATCTTTCCCACAAACAGCCAGCGCCAAATCGTCGGCATACCCAACGATAGTTGTGCCGTCTGGCACCGGGAGCTTCAGGACGTCGTCATAATAGAGGTTCCACAGGGTAGGCCCCAGTACAGAACCTTGGGGTACACCACTTGTGATACTCATCGTGTGTGTTCCAATCAGTATTATCCTGTTTTCCAGGTAGCTGCACAGTAATTTTATCAGGTACAGTGGGATCTTCCGTCTTTCCAGTTCACCGACTACCCCTTCCCATGGGACGGTGTTGAAGGCATTCCTCACATCCAACGTAACAAGAGCCATATAGCTACTTGTATTCTTCGAGTCCTTTACGATCCCACTTACCTTCTGTATAGCATCTAGTGTAGAATGTCCCTTTCTGAAGCCATACTGTGTGGGTGCAAATCCCCCTCTCTGCTCTATTTCATTCAGCAATCTCCCGTTTAGGATTTGCTCAAAAAGTTTGGCATCCGAGTCAATGAGACTGAGTGGGCGATATGACTTTCCTCCAGCCTTCTCTATCAGAATTAGCCTAGCTGTCTTCCATTCCTCGGGAAAAGTACCTTCCTTTAACAGCTTATTGTAGATCTGAGTGAGTAGTTCAGGTCTTTCTGTTGCCAACAACTTAATCACATCCGAGGGGACTCCATCTGGGCCTGCAGCTTTCCCTGCTTTCATCCTACGTCCAGCTTCTCTAACCTCTTCCTCACTACACATTTTAATATTTTCAGGTGTTAATTCGATACTAGGCCACCTCTTAATTATATGTCTTGGAAATAGCTTTCTTGCTATCTGCACCTGTTCGTCCTCTGTGCATGTATTTACTGGGTGCATCCGGAGTTTGCCTAGGACTATCTGATATCCTTTGCCCCATATATCCCCATCAATCTCTCTGCACAGGAGTTTCCAAGCCTGCAGTTTTGAATTTGCAATCGCTTTTTTCAGTTCATTGCGGCATTGGTTATATTGGGCGCGCAGTTGGTGTTTTGAGGCCTCGTCAATATTACTTCTTCTGTTGGCTCTCGTCACCTCTCTCTTTGCTTTTAGACTCTTTTTTCTTAACTCTGAGATTTCTGAGTTCCACCAATAAGCACCTCTCCTTCCGGTAGTAAGGCGTCTCTTAGGTAGTACTGCATTGCATGCGCTGCTTACCGCATTTCTCAAGCCTTTTACATTCTGGGTGAAATCGGGTCGTTTACATTCCTCTTCAAGCTTTTGGAGCAATGGATTTCTTTTCTCTTCTTTAAATCGCCACCCCGTAAGTTGAATGTGCTGGTCCGGTCTTCGCCCCTTGTGCTCTATCTCTATGTGGATGTTTCTGTGGTAGCTGAGGTTTTCCTCGTCTCCTACCTGCCACCTGGTCACATCTTTTGCCATATTAGAGGTGCAGATCGTGATATCTATGAAGGAGCTTCCTCCGTTCCTTTCAAACGTAGGCTTCTGACCATCGTTAAGTATTGTCAGATCACCACTGCTTATCCATTCTGCTAGTGCCACTCCTTTGCGGTCCTCTATAGGAGACCCCCAGCAATATGCCTTCGCGTTAAAGTCGCCTCCTATCAGAATCCTTTTTGTATGCCTTCTCGCACTTAGATCTAGGTCATCTATAAACTGTCTAAAACCTTCTGCTCCTGTTGCAGGTGACAAATAGCACGAATAGAAAACTGTTTCTTGGGTTTTGACGTTGGTCTTTATTAGTCGCATAAGTTCTTCTGTCTCCACCGTAAGCTTAGCCAAGTAGTAGTAGTAGTAGTAGTAGTAGTAGTAGTAGTAGTAGTAGTAGTAGTAGTAGTAGTAGTAGTAGTAGTAGTAGTAGTAGTAGTAGTAGTAGTAGTAGTAGTAGTAGTAGTAGTAGTAGTAGTAGTAGTAGTAGTAGTAGTAGTAGTAGTAGTAGTAGTAGTAGTAGTAGTAGTAGTAGTAGTAGTAGTAGTAGTAGTAGTAGTAGTAGTAGTAGTAGTAGTAGTAGTAGTAGTAGTAGTAGTAGTAGTAGTAGTAGTAGTAGTAGTAGTAGTAGTAGTAGTAGTAGTAGTAGTAGTAGTAGTAGTAGTAGTAGTAGTAGTAGTAGTAGTAGTAGTAGTAGTAGTAGTAGTAGTAGTAGTAGTAGTAGTAGTAGTAGTAGTAGTAGTAGTAGTAGTAGTAGTAGTAGTAGTAGTAGTAGTAGTAGTAGTAGTAGTAGTAGTAGTAGTAGTAGTAGTAGTAGTAGTAGTAGTAGTAGTAGTAGTAGTAGTAGTAGTAGTAGTAGTAGTAGTAGTAGTAGTAGTAGTAGTAGTAGTAGTAGTAGTAGTAGTAGTAGTAGTAGTAGTAGTAGTAGTAGTAGTAGTAGTAGTAGTAGTAGTAGTAGTAGTAGTAGTAGTAGTAGTAGTAGTAGTAGTAGTAGTAGTAGTAGTAGTAGTAGTAGTAGTAGTAGTAGTAGTAGTAGTAGTAGTAGTAGTAGTAGTAGTAGTAGTAGTAGTAGTAGTAGTAGTAGTAGTAGTAGTAGTAGTAGTAGTAGTAGTAGTAGTAGTAGTAGTAGTAGTAGTAGTAGTAGTAGTAGTAGTAGTAGTAGTAGTAGTAGTAGTAGTAGTAGTAGTAGTAGTAGTAGTAGTAGTAGTAGTAGTAGTAGTAGTAGTAGTAGTAGTAGTAGTAGTAGTAGTAGTAGTAGTAGTAGTAGTAGTAGTAGTAGTAGTAGTAGTAGTAGTAGTAGTAGTAGTAGTAGTAGTAGTAGTAGTAGTAGTAGTAGTAGTAGTAGTAGTAGTAGTAGTAGTAGTAGTAGTAGTAGTAGTAGTAGTAGTAGTAGTAGTAGTAGTAGTAGTAGTAGTAGTAGTAGTAGTAGTAGTAGTAGTAGTAGTAGTAGTAGTAGTAGTAGTAGTAGTAGTAGTAGTAGTAGTAGTAGTAGTAGTAGTAGTAGTAGTAGTAGTAGTAGTAGTAGTAGTAGTAGTAGTAGTAGTAGTAGTAGTAGTAGTAGTAGTAGTAGTAGTAGTAGTAGTAGTAGTAGTAGTAGTAGTAGTAGTAGTAGTAGTAGTAGTAGTAGTAGTAGTAGTAGTAGTAGTAGTAGTAGTAGTAGTAGTAGTAGTAGTAGTAGTAGTAGTAGTAGTAGTAGTAGTAGTAGTAGTAGTAGTAGTAGTAGTAGTAGTAGTAGTAGTAGTAGTAGTAGTAGTAGTAGTAGTAGTAGTAGTAGTAGTAGTAGTAGTAGTAGTAGTAGTAGTAGTAGTAGTAGTAGTAGTAGTAGTAGTAGTAGTAGTAGTAGTAGTAGTAGTAGTAGTAGTAGTAGTAGTAGTAGTAGTAGTAGTAGTAGTAGTAGTAGTAGTAGTAGTAGTAGTAGTAGTAGTAGTAGTAGTAGTAGTAGTAGTAGTAGTAGTAGTAGTAGTAGTAGTAGTAGTAGTAGTAGTAGTAGTAGTAGTAGTAGTAGTAGTAGTAGTAGTAGTAGTAGTAGTAGTAGTAGTAGTAGTAGTAGTAGTAGTAGTAGTAGTAGTAGTAGTAGTAGTAGTAGTAGTAGTAGTAGTAGTAGTAGTAGTAGTAGTAGTAGTAGTAGTAGTAGTAGTAGTAGTAGTAGTAGTAGTAGTAGTAGTAGTAGTAGTAGTAGTAGTAGTAGTAGTAGTAGTAGTAGTAGTAGTAGTAGTAGTAGTAGTAGTAGTAGTAGTAGTAGTAGTAGTAGTAGTAGTAGTAGTAGTAGTAGTAGTAGTAGTAGTAGTAGTAGTAGTAGTAGTAGTAGTAGTAGTAGTAGTAGTAGTAGTAGTAGTAGTAGTAGTAGTAGTAGTAGTAGTAGTAGTAGTAGTAGTAGTAGTAGTAGTAGTAGTAGTAGTAGTAGTAGTAGTAGTAGTAGTAGTAGTAGTAGTAGTAGTAGTAGTAGTAGTAGTAGTAGTAGTAGTAGTAGTAGTAGTAGTAGTAGTAGTAGTAGTAGTAGTAGTAGTAGTAGTAGTAGTAGTAGTAGTAGTAGTAGTAGTAGTAGTAGTAGTAGTAGTAGTAGTAGTAGTAGTAGTAGTAGTAGTAGTAGTAGTAGTAGTAGTAGTAGTAGTAGTAGTAGCTGCAGGCCCAGATGGAGTCCCCTCGGATGTGATTAAGTTGTTGGCAACAGAAAGACCTGAACTACTCACTCAGATCTACAATAAGCTGTTAAAGGAAGGTACTTTTCCCGAGGAATGGAAGACAGCTAGGCTAATTCTGATAGAGAAGGCTGGAGGAAAGTCATATCGCCCACTCAGTCTCATTGACTCGGATGCCAAACTTTTTGAGCAAATCCTAAACGGGAGATTGCTGAATGAAATAGAGCAGAGAGGGGGATTTGCACCCACACAGTATGGCTTCAGAAAGGGACATTCTACACTAGATGCTATACAGAAGGTAAGTGGGATCGTAAAGGACTCGAAGAATACAAGTAGCTATATGGCTCTTGTTACGTTGGATGTGAGGAATGCCTTCAACACCGTCCCATGGGAAGGGGTAGTCGGTGAACTGGAAAGACGGAAGATCCCACTGTACCTGATAAAATTACTGTGCAGCTACCTGGAAAACAGGATAATACTGATTGGAACACACACGATGAGTATCACAAGTGGTGTACCCCAAGGTTCTGTACTGGGGCCTACCCTGTGGAACCTCTATTATGACGACGTCCTGAAGCTCCCGGTGCCAGACGGCACAACTATCGTTGGGTATGCCGACGATTTGGCGCTGGCTGTTTGTGGGAAAGATAAGGTAGAGATAGAGGAAAAGATAACATGGACTGTTGGCCTGGTAGAGATTTGGATGCACAAAAAAGGCCTCGAGCTAGCCCCGCAGAAAACAGAGATCATAATCCTAAATGGAAGGAGAACCGTAAAGACGATTGAAGTCAACATAGGAGGAAAGAACATCAACTCCAGTAGATCTCTGAGGTACCTTGGGATTCAGCTGGGGCATAATATGAGCATGAGTAAGCACATTCGAGAAGTAGCACAGAAAGCTGAGAAAGTTGCAGCAGCCCTGAGTCGACTAATGCCTAATATTGGCGGCCCAAAGGCGAGTAGTAGAAGAATCCTCTGCAGTGTGGTGAATTCTATTATTCTCTATGGAGCACCTGTTTGGAAGGACTGGGCGGAGATGGCAAGATACAGACGCATTTTGGAAAGTGTGCAGCGAAAAGCGGCAATTAGAATATCCTCCTCATATAGGACAGTATCTACAAAAGCAGTGCAAGTGGTGGCAGGGGTGATACCTATTCACCTACTGATCAGGGAACGGTCATATGAAAAGAACGAAAATAGACAAGGGCAGAGAACAAGGGCACGACTGACGACACTGGCAGAGTGGCAGGCAGAATGGAGATTTGTAGATCTGAGTGAGTAGTTCAGGTCTTTCTGTTGCCAACAACTTAATCACATCCGAGGGGACTCCATCTGGGCCTGCAGCTTTCCCTGCTTTCATCCTACGTCCAGCTTCTCTAACCTCTTCCTCACTACACATTTTAATATTTTCAGGTGTTAATTCGATACTAGGCCACCTCTTAATTATATGTCTTGGAAATAGCTTTCTTGCTATCTGCACCTGTTCGTCCTCTGTGCATGTATTTACTGGGTGCATCCGGAGTTTGCCTAGGACTATCTGATATCCTTTGCCCCATATATCCCCATCAATCTCTCTGCACAGGAGTTTCCAAGCCTGCAGTTTTGAATTTGCAATCGCTTTTTTCAGTTCATTGCGGCATTGGTTATATTGGGCGCGCAGTTGGTGTTTTGAGGCCTCGTCAATATTACTTCTTCTATTGGCTCTCGTCACCTCTCTCTTTGCTTTTAGACTCTTTTTTCTTAACTCTGAGATTTCTGAGTTCCACCAATAAGCACCTCTCCTTCCGGTAGTAAGGCGTCTCTTAGGTAGTACTGCATTGCATGCGCTGCTTACCGCATTTCTCAAGCCTTTTACATTCTGGGTGAAATCGGGTCGTTTACATTCCTCTTCAAGCTTTTGGAGCAATGGATTTCTTTTCTCTTCTTTAAATCGCCACCCCGTAAGTTGAATGTGCTGGTCCGGTCTTCGCCCCTTGTGCTCTATCTCTATGTGGATGTTTCTGTGGTAGCTGAGGTTTTCCTCGTCTCCTACCTGCCACCTGGTCACATCTTTTGCCATATTAGAGGTGCAGATCGTGATATCTATGAAGGAGCTTCCTCCGTTCCTTTCAAACGTAGGCTTCTGACCATCGTTAAGTATTGTCAGATCACCACTGCTTATCCATTCTGCTAGTGCCACTCCTTTGCGGTCCTCTATAGGAGACCCCCAGCAATATGCCTTCGCGTTAAAGTCGCCTCCTATCAGAATCCTTTTTGTATGCCTTCTCGCACTTAGATCTAGGTCATCTATAAACTGTCTAAAACCTTCTGCTCCTGTTGCAGGTGACAAATAGCACGAATAGAAAACTGTTTCTTGGGTTTCCAGCCACACATAACCCATCCCACTACCGGTTTTATGTCTGTTTATTTTGCTATCTGCTAAATAAATTGCTGCATCAGTATTCCTATCTGTAATCCATCTAGGGTGTTGCCTTGTCATATTTTTGTTTGGTTCAGCAACCAGTGCGAGTGCTATTCCCTCAGCAGCGCATGTGTGTATGAGTAAATCCACCGCCCTTTTGCATCTGTCCACGTTAACTTGGATTAGTTTCATTGTGTTGTTGTCCTTTTCAACTTCTCCTTCTTTTCATTTTCTACAATTTTTCTAAATTCTGGGCACCGAGTGGTTTCTGCCTTGTGTCCTTCCACATTGCAGAGGTAGCATCTTGGTTCGTTTTGGCAATCTCGCTTCTGGTGGCCTATTTCTCCACACTTATAGCACATGTCTGCAGCGTCCTTAATTCCACACTTGGCCGCTGTGTGTCCCACCCTGTGACATCTGTAGCACCTTGTTGGGGAGCTGATTTCTCTAATTCTCCATCTGTGCCATCCATCACCAATCACTCTTTTTTTAATAAGGAGTTGGGCTAGCTCTTGCTGTAGAGTTATAAAAGCATACTTCACACCATTCTTGTTAGCCTTTTCGGCTAGTCTTAGTTGCATCTTTTCCTCTAATTGGTTATCTGCAATTTCTCTTTGCAGGATTCTCTGTACATCTTCTCTCTCTGTCGTCTCATCAATGTCCAAGAGTATAACAGTTTGCTTTCTCTGTTTCCTATCAACATCTGCTTTACCTTCTAGTTTTGTGGACAACAGTTCAGTAAAGGCTTGCCGACTCTTTTCTTCATTACCCCTTATCCTAAGTTGCACATTACCACTACTTGTCCTATGCATTCTTTCAATTGTTATGCTTTCAGCATTTACCTCTCTTTTCATATTTTTTATTATGTCCGCGTATGTTATTCCATCTCGGGGTTTCACTATTATAGTGTCTCTATTCTTTGCTTTCCCTCTTATGATTGTTTTCATATCACCATGAGGATGTGACTTGTTTGTGTTGCTATCCACTTGACTTTCAGCTTTTTTATTCCCCTTAGTCTTGTAGAGTGTTATGCCTTGTTTTTCTTTTCTATAAACGTATTCCAAAATTTTTCCTTTCAAACGTAGGCTTCTGACCATCGTTAAGTATTGTCAGATCACCACTGCTTATCCATTCTGCCAGTGCCACTCCTTTGCGGTCCTAGTAGTAGTAGTAGTAGTAGTAGTAGTAGTAGTAGTAGTAGTAGTAGTAGTAGTAGTAGTAGTAGTAGTAGTAGTAGTAGTAGTAGTAGTAGTAGTAGTAGTAGTAGTAGTAGTAGTAGTAGTAGTAGTAGTAGTAGTAGTAGTAGTAGTAGTAGTAGTAGTAGTAGTAGTAGTAGTAGTAGTAGTAGTAGTAGTAGTAGTAGTAGTAGTAGTAGTAGTAGTAGTAGTAGTAGTAGTAGTAGTAGTAGTAGTAGTAGTAGTAGTAGTAGTAGTAGTAGTAGTAGTAGTAGTAGTAGTAGTAGTAGTAGTAGTAGTAGTAGTAGTAGTAGTAGTAGTAGTAGTAGTAGTAGTAGTAGTAGTAGTAGTAGTAGTAGTAGTAGTAGTAGTAGTAGTAGTAGTAGTAGTAGTAGTAGTAGTAGTAGTAGTAGTAGTAGTAGTAGTAGTAGTAGTAGTAGTAGTAGTAGTAGTAGTAGTAGTAGTAGTAGTAGTAGTAGTAGTAGTAGTAGTAGTAGTAGTAGTAGTAGTAGTAGTAGTAGTAGTAGTAGTAGTAGTAGTAGTAGTAGTAGTAGTAGTAGTAGTAGTAGTAGTAGTAGTAGTAGTAGTAGTAGTAGTAGTAGTAGTAGTAGTAGTAGTAGTAGTAGTAGTAGTAGTAGTAGTAGTAGTAGTAGTAGTAGTAGTAGTAGTAGTAGTAGTAGTAGTAGTAGTAGTAGTAGTAGTAGTAGTAGTAGTAGTAGTAGTAGTAGTAGTAGTAGTAGTAGTAGTAGTAGTAGTAGTAGTAGTAGTAGTAGTAGTAGTAGTAGTAGTAGTAGTAGTAGTAGTAGTAGTAGTAGTAGTAGTAGTAGTAGTAGTAGTAGTAGTAGTAGTAGTAGTAGTAGTAGTAGTAGTAGTAGTAGTAGTAGTAGTAGTAGTAGTAGTAGTAGTAGTAGTAGTAGTAGTAGTAGTAGTAGTAGTAGTAGTAGTAGTAGTAGTAGTAGTAGTAGTAGTAGTAGTAGTAGTAGTAGTAGTAGTAGTAGTAGTAGTAGTAGTAGTAGTAGTAGTAGTAGTAGTAGTAGTAGTAGTAGTAGTAGTAGTAGTAGTAGTAGTAGTAGTAGTAGTAGTAGTAGTAGTAGTAGTAGTAGTAGTAGTAGTAGTAGTAGTAGTAGTAGTAGTAGTAGTAGTAGTAGTAGTAGTAGTAGTAGTAGTAGTAGTAGTAGTAATTCTAATTCTCCTACTGTCGGCCGACTCTTGTTCTTTTCTGGCACCGACGCTATTAGGGTATCCGAGGGCTAGGTGCCATTTCATTTCCCGCTTTAAACCTTTAAACCAAAAGCCAAAATTCGCACAATGGATGAGATGACAGATAAACGCGCGGAAGTGATACCCCAGGTGGGTACCGGCGATGCCGGGGAATCCCACCCCTCTCTGCAAGAGGGCTGTCCCACGGATTCTGGGGGGGACAATTTGTCATTGCACCTACAGGATGGTAATTATGACCCCTTTGTGAGGAGGGACTCTATACAGAGATCCCCAGTCAGGAAGGAGGAAAAATCTGAACCAAGCGCTACCGAGTACAGCAGTACTGAACAGGCAGGAAGAGAGAACAAACGAAAAAGAGTGGAAACACCAGAAAAAAAGCGGATGGAGACAGAAGAGGCGTGGAAATTTATACAACGAATTGAAAAAGAGAATGCCCTGCTTAAAGACCTGATACAAAAGACCACAAGGGAAGCGGAGTTTCTCCAAGCATTAACAATCAAGATCCCGAATACGAAGATGGAAATAAAGTCAGCCATAGGCAAACTTGATAGATATTCGAAAAGAATGCCCGTTGCAACCAAGTTTATTGAGGAACTTATCCAGGAGTACACAGCAAGCACCAAAGACCAAGAGCAAGGAAGCGTTAAAAAAGCAACAAAGGAAATAAGCACCCAAACAGGGAATGAGAAACAAGTGGAAGAGGAAAGGTTAATAAACCGAATAGAGGATGCTTTGAATAATGATCTCGGTGAAAGAGAGCTACAAGAATTAATAGAGCTCAAATGGCCGGAGGGGGCATATAAAAAATGTCAGGTTACCAAAGAGGATGCAAGTTCCCAAAAAGATCAAATGATCATCCTCAAAAAGGGTGCTGAAATGAGTAATACCCAAATGAAACATATTACTGACAACAATCCACAGATAGAGACTATTCTAGAAGAGAACAAACTAGAAGTAGGAAAAATGATGTGTTGCGTTACATCAAGTAGAATAATCACTGGTGAAGGAGAAGATACTGCGGACAACATCGAAAGATACACCTATCTGATAATGATAGGGGAGGAAGACTTACTGTTAGATAAAACAGCCCTAAAAAATAACCTTCTCGAGGTTATAGGAATAACCAACAGAAACAAAAGGGATGCACCCATCTGCCGAGCGACAAAGGGGGTGGATGAAGTTTGCCTAAGAAAAATTTTGGAATACGTTTATAGAAAAGAAAAACAAGGCATAACACTCTACAAGACTAAGGGGAATAAAAAAGCTGAAAGTCAAGTGGATAGCAACACAAACAAGTCACATCCTCATGGTGATATGAAAACAATCATAAGAGGGAAAGCAAAGAATAGAGACACTATAATAGTGAAACCCCGAGATGGAATAACATACGCGGACATAATAAAAAATATGAAAAGAGAGGTAAATGCTGAAAGCATAACAATTGAAAGAATGCATAGGACAAGTAGTGGTAATGTGCAACTTAGGATAAGGGGTAATGAAGAAAAGAGTCGGCAAGCCTTTACTGAACTGTTGTCCACAAAACTAGAAGGTAAAGCAGATGTTGATAGGAAACAGAGAAAGCAAACTGTTATACTCTTGGACATTGATGAGACGACAGAGAGAGAAGATGTACAGAGAATCCTGCAAAGAGAAATTGCAGATAACCAATTAGAGGAAAAGATGCAACTAAGACTAGCCGAAAAGGCTAACAAGAATGGTGTGAAGTATGCTTTTATAACTCTACAGCAAGAGCTAGCCCAACTCCTTATTAAAAAAAGAGTGATTGGTGATGGATGGCACAGATGGAGAATTAGAGAAATCAGCTCCCCAACAAGGTGCTACAGATGTCACAGGGTGGGACACACAGCGGCCAAGTGTGGAATTAAGGACGCTGCAGACATGTGCTATAAGTGTGGAGAAATAGGCCACCAGAAGCGAGATTGCCAAAACGAACCAAGATGCTACCTCTGCAATGTGGAAGGACACAAGGCAGAAACCACTCGGTGCCCAGAATTTAGAAAAATTGTAGAAAATGAAAAGAAGGAGAAGTTGAAAAGGACAACAACACAATGAAACTAATCCAAGTTAACGTGGACAGATGCAAAAGGGCGGTGGATTTACTCATACACACATGCGCTGCTGAGGGAATAGCACTCGCACTGGTTGCTGAACCAAACAAAAATATGACAAGGCAACACCCTAGATGGATTACAGATAGGAATACTGATGCAGCAATTTATTTAGCAGATAGCAAAATAAACAGACATAAAACCGGTAGTGGGATGGGTTATGTGTGGCTGGAAACCCAAGAAACAGTTTTCTATTCGTGCTATTTGTCACCTGCAACAGGAGCAGAAGGTTTTAGACAGTTTATAGATGACCTAGATCTAAGTGCGAGAAGGCATACAAAAAGGATTCTGATAGGAGGCGACTTTAACGCGAAGGCATATTGCTGGGGGTCTCCTATAGAGGACCGCAAAGGAGTGGCACTAGCAGAATGGATAAGCAGTGGTGATCTGACAATACTTAACGATGGTCAGAAGCCTACGTTTGAAAGGAACGGAGGAAGCTCCTTCATAGATATCACGATCTGCACCTCTAATATGGCAAAAGATGTGACCAGGTGGCAGGTAGGAGACGAGGAAAACCTCAGCTACCACAGAAACATCCACATAGAGATAGAGCACAAGGGGCGAAGACCGGACCAGCACATTCAACTTACGGGGTGGCGATTTAAAGAAGAGAAAAGAAATCCATTGCTCCAAAAGCTTGAAGAGGAATGTAAACGACCCGATTTCACCCAGAATGTAAAAGGCTTGAGAAATGCGGTAAGCAGCGCATGCAATGCAGTACTACCTAAGAGACGCCTTACTACCGGAAGGAGAGGTGCTTATTGGTGGAACTCAGAAATCTCAGAGTTAAGAAAAAAGAGTCTAAAAGCAAAGAGAGAGGTGACGAGAGCCAATAGAAGAAGTAATATTGACGAGGCCTCAAAACACCAACTGCGCGCCCAATATAACCAATGCCGCAATGAACTGAAAAAAGCGATTGCAAATTCAAAACTGCAGGCTTGGAAACTCCTGTGCAGAGAGATTGATGGGGATATATGGGGCAAAGGATATCAGATAGTCCTAGGCAAACTCCGGATGCACCCAGTAAATACATGCACAGAGGACGAACAGGTGCAGATAGCAAGAAAGCTATTTCCAAGACATATAATTAAGAGGTGGCCTAGTATCGAATTAACACCTGAAAATATTAAAATGTGTAGTGAGGAAGAGGTTAGAGAAGCTGGACGTAGGATGAAAGCAGGGAAAGCTGCAGGCCCAGATGGAGTCCCCTCGGATGTGATTAAGTTGTTGGCAACAGAAAGACCTGAACTACTCACTCAGATCTACAATAAGCTGTTAAAGGAAGGTACTTTTCCCGAGGAATGGAAGACAGCTAGGCTAATTCTGATAGAGAAGGCTGGAGGAAAGTCATATCGCCCACTCAGTCTCATTGACTCGGATGCCAAACTTTTTGAGCAAATCCTAAACGGGAGATTGCTGAATGAAATAGAGCAGAGAGGGGGATTTGCACCCACACAGTATGGCTTCAGAAAGGGACATTCTACACTAGATGCTATACAGAAGGTAAGTGGGATCGTAAAGGACTCGAAGAATACAAGTAGCTATATGGCTCTTGTTACGTTGGATGTGAGGAATGCCTTCAACACCGTCCCATGGGAAGGGGTAGTCGGTGAACTGGAAAGACGGAAGATCCCACTGTACCTGATAAAATTACTGTGCAGCTACCTGGAAAACAGGATAATACTGATTGGAACACACACGATGAGTATCACAAGTGGTGTACCCCAAGGTTCTGTACTGGGGCCTACCCTGTGGAACCTCTATTATGACGACGTCCTGAAGCTCCCGGTGCCAGACGGCACAACTATCGTTGGGTATGCCGACGATTTGGCGCTGGCTGTTTGTGGGAAAGATAAGGTAGAGATAGAGGAAAAGATAACATGGACTGTTGGCCTGGTAGAGATTTGGATGCACAAAAAAGGCCTCGAGCTAGCCCCGCAGAAAACAGAGATCATAATCCTAAATGGAAGGAGAACCGTAAAGACGATTGAAGTCAACATAGGAGGAAAGAACATCAACTCCAGTAGATCTCTGAGGTACCTTGGGATTCAGCTGGGGCATAATATGAGCATGAGTAAGCACATTCGAGAAGTAGCACAGAAAGCTGAGAAAGTTGCAGCAGCCCTGAGTCGACTAATGCCTAATATTGGCGGCCCAAGGGCGAGTAGTAGAAGAATCCTCTGCAGTGTGGTGAATTCTATTATTCTCTATGGAGCACCTGTTTGGAAGGACTGGGCGGAGATGGCAAGATACAGACGCATTTTGGAAAGTGTGCAGCGAAAAGCGGCAATTAGAATATCCTCCTCATATAGGACAGTATCTACAAAAGCAGTGCAAGTGGTGGCAGGGGTGATACCTATTCACCTACTGATCAGGGAACGGTCATATGAAAAGAACGAAAATAGACAAGGGCAGAGAACAAGGGCACGACTGACGACACTGGCAGAGTGGCAGGCAGAATGGAGCGAGGAAACCAGGACCGCTCAGTGGACCAAGGAACTCATTCCAGAAATAGTACCCTGGTTAACACGGAAACATGGCGAGGTGAACTATCACTTAACGCAATTTTTAACTGGCCACGGTAGATTCGGAAAATACCTGAATAAAATGAAGATCGTAGAAAGCGACAGATGCTACTACTGTGGAGAAGAAGACTCTGCCGGGCATACAATTTTGGAGTGTAGCAGATGGACCGAGGTGAGAGAGAGGACTGCAATAGAAATCGGAGGGAGTTTGACAACCAGAAACATTATAGATCACATGCTTGAAACACCAGCGAAGTGGGAGGCTATTGCCAAACTCATTAGGGAAATCTTAATACTTAAGGAAGCCGAACAAAGGGAATAAGGGAAATCAGAGAAAAAAAAAAAAGGGGAAGAGAAAAGGAAAAAACAACATGGAGTAGGGTGTGATGAAGCAATACCCAAGGGTGATTCCGTCACATCTCTATGAATATGGGGGTGTTTAGTGGGTAGTCCTGACCTGGAGAGAAGGGGAGTCCCACAGTACCAGCTGGCGACTGATTGTGGAAGAACCAGGGACTGGTCTGCGTAAATGCATTCACCTCCACCATAAAAAAAAAAAAAAAAAAAAAAAAAAAAAAAAAAAAAAAACTACTACTACTACTACTACTACTACTACTACTACTACTACCCCAAGGGCTCGCCGCTTGCGAGTACGTGGATGGCGACTACGGGGGTGCACACACCACACCACACGCGAGCACAAACACATACTTACATACTCATTCACATACACATGACCACCATACACACCTGAGCTGGATACTCACCTTTCTTCAACTTGTCTTGGGTGAGATCCCTCTACTTTCATCTTTCCTATCTGGCCAAACTTCTAATTCTCCTACTGTCGGCCGACTCTTGTTCTTTTCTGGCACCGACGCTATTAGGGTATCCGAGGGCTAGGTGCCATTTCATTTCCCGCTTTAAACCTTTAAACCAAAAGCCAAAATTCGCACAATGGATGAGATGACAGATAAACGCGCGGAAGTGATACCCCAGGTGGGTACCGGCGATGCCGGGGAATCCCACCCCTCTCTGCAAGAGGGCTGTCCCACGGATTCTGGGGGGGACAATTTGTCATTGCACCTACAGGATGGTAATTATGACCCCTTTGTGAGGAGGGACTCTATACAGAGATCCCCAGTCAGGAAGGAGGAAAAATCTGAACCAAGCGCTACCGAGTACAGCAGTACTGAACAGGCAGGAAGAGAGAACAAACGAAAAAGAGTGGAAACACCAGAAAAAAAGCGGATGGAGACAGAAGAGGCGTGGAAATTTATACAACGAATTGAAAAAGAGAATGCCCTGCTTAAAGACCTGATACAAAAGACCACAAGGGAAGCGGAGTTTCTCCAAGCATTAACAATCAAGATCCCGAATACGAAGATGGAAATAAAGTCAGCCATAGGCAAACTTGATAGATATTCGAAAAGAATGCCCGTTGCAACCAAGTTTATTGAGGAACTTATCCAGGAGTACACAGCAAGCACCAAAGACCAAGAGCAAGGAAGCGTTAAAAAAGCAACAAAGGAAATAAGCACCCAAACAGGGAATGAGAAACAAGTGGAAGAGGAAAGGTTAATAAACCGAATAGAGGATGCTTTGAATAATGATCTCGGTGAAAGAGAGCTACAAGAATTAATAGAGCTCAAATGGCCGGAGGGGGCATATAAAAAATGTCAGGTTACCAAAGAGGATGCAAGTTCCCAAAAAGATCAAATGATCATCCTCAAAAAGGGTGCTGAAATGAGTAATACCCAAATGAAACATATTACTGACAACAATCCACAGATAGAGACTATTCTAGAAGAGAACAAACTAGAAGTAGGAAAAATGATGTGTTGCGTTACATCAAGTAGAATAATCACTGGTGAAGGAGAAGATACTGCGGACAACATCGAAAGATACACCTATCTGATAATGATAGGGGAGGAAGACTTACTGTTAGATAAAACAGCCCTAAAAAATAACCTTCTCGAGGTTATAGGAATAACCAACAGAAACAAAAGGGATGCACCCATCTGCCGAGCGACAAAGGGGGTGGATGAAGTTTGCCTAAGAAAAATTTTGGAATACGTTTATAGAAAAGAAAAACAAGGCATAACACTCTACAAGACTAAGGGGAATAAAAAAGCTGAAAGTCAAGTGGATAGCAACACAAACAAGTCACATCCTCATGGTGATATGAAAACAATCATAAGAGGGAAAGCAAAGAATAGAGACACTATAATAGTGAAACCCCGAGATGGAATAACATACGCGGACATAATAAAAAATATGAAAAGAGAGGTAAATGCTGAAAGCATAACAATTGAAAGAATGCATAGGACAAGTAGTGGTAATGTGCAACTTAGGATAAGGGGTAATGAAGAAAAGAGTCGGCAAGCCTTTACTGAACTGTTGTCCACAAAACTAGAAGGTAAAGCAGATGTTGATAGGAAACAGAGAAAGCAAACTGTTATACTCTTGGACATTGATGAGACGACAGAGAGAGAAGATGTACAGAGAATCCTGCAAAGAGAAATTGCAGATAACCAATTAGAGGAAAAGATGCAACTAAGACTAGCCGAAAAGGCTAACAAGAATGGTGTGAAGTATGCTTTTATAACTCTACAGCAAGAGCTAGCCCAACTCCTTATTAAAAAAAGAGTGATTGGTGATGGATGGCACAGATGGAGAATTAGAGAAATCAGCTCCCCAACAAGGTGCTACAGATGTCACAGGGTGGGACACACAGCGGCCAAGTGTGGAATTAAGGACGCTGCAGACATGTGCTATAAGTGTGGAGAAATAGGCCACCAGAAGCGAGATTGCCAAAACGAACCAAGATGCTACCTCTGCAATGTGGAAGGACACAAGGCAGAAACCACTCGGTGCCCAGAATTTAGAAAAATTGTAGAAAATGAAAAGAAGGAGAAGTTGAAAAGGACAACAACACAATGAAACTAATCCAAGTTAACGTGGACAGATGCAAAAGGGCGGTGGATTTACTCATACACACATGCGCTGCTGAGGGAATAGCACTCGCACTGGTTGCTGAACCAAACAAAAATATGACAAGGCAACACCCTAGATGGATTACAGATAGGAATACTGATGCAGCAATTTATTTAGCAGATAGCAAAATAAACAGACATAAAACCGGTAGTGGGATGGGTTATGTGTGGCTGGAAACCCAAGAAACAGTTTTCTATTCGTGCTATTTGTCACCTGCAACAGGAGCAGAAGGTTTTAGACAGTTTATAGATGACCTAGATCTAAGTGCGAGAAGGCATACAAAAAGGATTCTGATAGGAGGCGACTTTAACGCGAAGGCATATTGCTGGGGGTCTCCTATAGAGGACCGCAAAGGAGTGGCACTAGCAGAATGGATAAGCAGTGGTGATCTGACAATACTTAACGATGGTCAGAAGCCTACGTTTGAAAGGAACGGAGGAAGCTCCTTCATAGATATCACGATCTGCACCTCTAATATGGCAAAAGATGTGACCAGGTGGCAGGTAGGAGACGAGGAAAACCTCAGCTACCACAGAAACATCCACATAGAGATAGAGCACAAGGGGCGAAGACCGGACCAGCACATTCAACTTACGGGGTGGCGATTTAAAGAAGAGAAAAGAAATCCATTGCTCCAAAAGCTTGAAGAGGAATGTAAACGACCCGATTTCACCCAGAATGTAAAAGGCTTGAGAAATGCGGTAAGCAGCGCATGCAATGCAGTACTACCTAAGAGACGCCTTACTACCGGAAGGAGAGGTGCTTATTGGTGGAACTCAGAAATCTCAGAGTTAAGAAAAAAGAGTCTAAAAGCAAAGAGAGAGGTGACGAGAGCCAATAGAAGAAGTAATATTGACGAGGCCTCAAAACACCAACTGCGCGCCCAATATAACCAATGCCGCAATGAACTGAAAAAAGCGATTGCAAATTCAAAACTGCAGGCTTGGAAACTCCTGTGCAGAGAGATTGATGGGGATATATGGGGCAAAGGATATCAGATAGTCCTAGGCAAACTCCGGATGCACCCAGTAAATACATGCACAGAGGACGAACAGGTGCAGATAGCAAGAAAGCTATTTCCAAGACATATAATTAAGAGGTGGCCTAGTATCGAATTAACACCTGAAAATATTAAAATGTGTAGTGAGGAAGAGGTTAGAGAAGCTGGACGTAGGATGAAAGCAGGGAAAGCTGCAGGCCCAGATGGAGTCCCCTCGGATGTGATTAAGTTGTTGGCAACAGAAAGACCTGAACTACTCACTCAGATCTACAATAAGCTGTTAAAGGAAGGTACTTTTCCCGAGGAATGGAAGACAGCTAGGCTAATTCTGATAGAGAAGGCTGGAGGAAAGTCATATCGCCCACTCAGTCTCATTGACTCGGATGCCAAACTTTTTGAGCAAATCCTAAACGGGAGATTGCTGAATGAAATAGAGCAGAGAGGGGGATTTGCACCCACACAGTATGGCTTCAGAAAGGGACATTCTACACTAGATGCTATACAGAAGGTAAGTGGGATCGTAAAGGACTCGAAGAATACAAGTAGCTATATGGCTCTTGTTACGTTGGATGTGAGGAATGCCTTCAACACCGTCCCATGGGAAGGGGTAGTCGGTGAACTGGAAAGACGGAAGATCCCACTGTACCTGATAAAATTACTGTGCAGCTACCTGGAAAACAGGATAATACTGATTGGAACACACACGATGAGTATCACAAGTGGTGTACCCCAAGGTTCTGTACTGGGGCCTACCCTGTGGAACCTCTATTATGACGACGTCCTGAAGCTCCCGGTGCCAGACGGCACAACTATCGTTGGGTATGCCGACGATTTGGCGCTGGCTGTTTGTGGGAAAGATAAGGTAGAGATAGAGGAAAAGATAACATGGACTGTTGGCCTGGTAGAGATTTGGATGCACAAAAAAGGCCTCGAGCTAGCCCCGCAGAAAACAGAGATCATAATCCTAAATGGAAGGAGAACCGTAAAGACGATTGAAGTCAACATAGGAGGAAAGAACATCAACTCCAGTAGATCTCTGAGGTACCTTGGGATTCAGCTGGGGCATAATATGAGCATGAGTAAGCACATTCGAGAAGTAGCACAGAAAGCTGAGAAAGTTGCAGCAGCCCTGAGTCGACTAATGCCTAATATTGGCGGCCCAAGGGCGAGTAGTAGAAGAATCCTCTGCAGTGTGGTGAATTCTATTATTCTCTATGGAGCACCTGTTTGGAAGGACTGGGCGGAGATGGCAAGATACAGACGCATTTTGGAAAGTGTGCAGCGAAAAGCGGCAATTAGAATATCCTCCTCATATAGGACAGTATCTACAAAAGCAGTGCAAGTGGTGGCAGGGGTGATACCTATTCACCTACTGATCAGGGAACGGTCATATGAAAAGAACGAAAATAGACAAGGGCAGAGAACAAGGGCACGACTGACGACACTGGCAGAGTGGCAGGCAGAATGGAGCGAGGAAACCAGGACCGCTCAGTGGACCAAGGAACTCATTCCAGAAATAGTACCCTGGTTAACACGGAAACATGGCGAGGTGAACTATCACTTAACGCAATTTTTAACTGGCCACGGTAGATTCGGAAAATACCTGAATAAAATGAAGATCGTAGAAAGCGACAGATGCTACTACTGTGGAGAAGAAGACTCTGCCGGGCATACAATTTTGGAGTGTAGCAGATGGACCGAGGTGAGAGAGAGGACTGCAATAGAAATCGGAGGGAGTTTGACAACCAGAAACATTATAGATCACATGCTTGAAACACCAGCGAAGTGGGAGGCTATTGCCAAACTCATTAGGGAAATCTTAATACTTAAGGAAGCCGAACAAAGGGAATAAGGGAAATCAGAGAAAAAAAAAAAAGGGGAAGAGAAAAGGAAAAAACAACATGGAGTAGGGTGTGATGAAGCAATACCCAAGGGTGATTCCGTCACATCTCTATGAATATGGGGGTGTTTAGTGGGTAGTCCTGACCTGGAGAGAAGGGGAGTCCCACAGTACCAGCTGGCGACTGATTGTGGAAGAACCAGGGACTGGTCTGCGTAAATGCATTCACCTCCACCATAGGAAAAAAAAAAAAAAAAAAAAAAAAAAAAAAAAAAAAAAAAAAAAACTACTACTACTACTACTACTACTACTACTACTACTACTATATATAATAAGGAGTTGGGCTAACTCTTGCTGTAGAGTTATAAAAGCATACTTCACACCATTCTTGTTAGCCTTTTCGGCTAGTCTTAGTTGCATCTTTTCCTCTAATTGGTTATCTGCAATTTCTCTTTGCAGGATTCTCTGTACATCTTCTCTCTCTGTCGTCTCATCAATGTCCAAGAGTATAACAGTTTGCTTTCTCTGTTTCCTATCAACATCTGCTTTACCTTCTAGTTTTGTGGACAACAGTTCAGTAAAGGCTTGCCGACTCTTTTCTTCATTACCCCTTATCCTAAGTTGCACATTACCACTACTTGTCTTATGCATTCTTTCAATTGTTATGCTTTCAGCATTTACCTCTCTTTTCATATTTTTTATTATGTCCGCGTATGTTATTCCATCTCGGGGTTTCACTATTATAGTGTCTCTATTCTTTGCTTTCCCTCTTATGATTGTTTTCATACCACCATGAGGATGTGACTTGTTTGTGTTGCTATCCACTTGACTTTCAGCTTTTTTATTCCCCTTAGTCTTGTAGAGTGTTATGCCTTGTTTTTCTTTTCTATAAACGTATTCCAAAATTTTTCTTAGGCAAACTTCATCCACCCCCTTTGTCGCTCGGCAGATGGGTGCATCCCTTTTGTTTCTGTTGGTTATTCCTATAACCTCGAGAAGGTTATTTTTTAGGGCTGTTTTATCTAACAGTAAGTCTTCCTCCCCTATCATTATCAGATAGGTGTATCTTTCGATGTTGTCCGCAGTATCTTCTCCTTCACCAGTGATTATTCTACTTGATGTAACGCAACACATCATTTTTCCTACTTCTAGTTTGTTCTCTTCAAGAATAGTCTCTATCTGTGGATTGTTGTCAGTAATATGTTTCATTTGGGTATTACTCATTTCAGCACCCTTTTTGAGGATGATCATTTGATCTTTTTGGGAACTTGCATCCTCTTTGGTAACCTGACATTTTTTATATGCCCCCTCCGGCCATTTGAGCTCTATTAATTCTTGTAGCTCTCTTTCACCGAGATCATTATTCAAAGCATCCTCTATTCGGTTTATTAACCCTTCCTTTTCTACTTGTTTCTCATTCCCTGTTTGGGTGCTTATTTCCTTTGTTGCTTTTTTAACGCTTCCTTGCTCTTGGTCTTTGGTGCTTGCTGTGTACTCCTGGATAAGTTCCTCAATAAACTTGGTTGCAACGGGCATTCTTTTCGAATATCTATCGAGTTTGCCTATGGCTGACTTTATTTCCATCTTCGTATTCGGGATCTTGATTGTTAATGCTTGGAGAAACTCCGCTTCCCTTGTGGTCTTTTGTATCAGGTCTTTAAGCAGGGCATTCTCTTTTTCAATTCGTTGTATAAATTTCCACGCCTCTTCTGTCTCCATCCGCTTTTTTTCTGGTGTTTCCACTCTTTTTCGTTTGTTCTCTCTTCCTGCCTGTTCAGTACTGCTATACTCGGTAGCGCTTGGTTCAGATTTTTCCTCCTTCCTGACTGGGGATCTCTGTATAGAGTCCCTCCTCACAAAGGGGTCATAATTACCATCCTGTAGGTGCAATGACAAATTGTCCCCCCCAGAATCCGTGGGACAGCCCTCTTGCAGAGAGGGGTGGGATTCCCCGGCATCGCCGGTACCCACCTGGGGTATCACTTCCGCGCGTTTATCTGTCATCTTATCCATTGTGCGAATTTTGGCTTTTTGGTTTAAAGCGGGAAATGAAATGGCACCTAGCCCTCGGATACCCTAATAGCGTCGGTGCCAGAAAAGAACAAGAGTCGGCCGACAGTAGGAGAATTAGAAGTTTGGCCAGATAGGAAAGATGAAAGTAGAGGGATCTCACCCAAGACAAGTTGAAGAAAGGTGAGTATCCAGCTCAGGTGTGTATGGTGGTCATGTGTATGTGAATGAGTATGTAAGTATGTGTTTGTGCTCGCGTGTGGTAGTAGTAGTAGTAGTAGTAGTAGTAGTAGTAGTAGTAGTAGTAGTAGTAGTAGTAGTAGTAGTAGTAGTAGTAGTAGTAGTAGTAGTAGTAGTAGTAGTAGTAGTAGTAGTAGTAGTAGTAGTAGTAGTAGTAGTAGTAGTAGTAGTAGTAGTAGTAGTAGTAGTAGTAGTAGTAGTAGTAGTAGTAGTAGTAGTAGTAGTAGTAGTAGTAGTAGTAGTAGTAGTAGTAGTAGTAGTAGTAGTAGTAGTAGTAGTAGTAGTAGTAGTAGTAGTAGTAGTAGTAGTAGTAGTAGTAGTAGTAGTAGTAGTAGTAGTAGTAGTAGTAGTAGTAGTAGTAGTAGTAGTAGTAGTAGTAGTAGTAGTAGTAGTAGTAGTAGTAGTAGTAGTAGTAGTAGTAGTAGTAGTAGTAGTAGTAGTAGTAGTAGTAGTAGTAGTAGTAGTAGTAGTAGTAGTAGTAGTAGTAGTAGTAGTAGTAGTAGTAGTAGTAGTAGTAGTAGTAGTAGTAGTAGTAGTAGTAGTAGTAGTAGTAGTAGTAGTAGTAGTAGTAGTAGTAGTAGTAGTAGTAGTAGTAGTAGTAGTAGTAGTAGTAGTAGTAGTAGTAGTAGTAGTAGTAGTAGTAGTAGTAGTAGTAGTAGTAGTAGTAGTAGTAGTAGTAGTAGTAGTAGTAGTAGTAGTAGTAGTAGTAGTAGTAGTAGTAGTAGTAGTAGTAGTAGTAGTAGTAGTAGTAGTAGTAGTAGTAGTAGTAGTAGTAGTAGTAGTAGTAGTAGTAGTAGTAGTAGTAGTAGTAGTAGTAGTAGTAGTAGTAGTAGTAGTAGTAGTAGTAGTAGTAGTAGTAGTAGTAGTAGTAGTAGTAGTAGTAGTAGTAGTAGTAGTAGTAGTAGTAGTAGTAGTAGTAGTAGTAGTAGTAGTAGTAGTAGTAGTAGTAGTAGTAGTAGTAGTAGTAGTAGTAGTAGTAGTAGTAGTAGTAGTAGTAGTAGTAGTAGTAGTAGTAGTAGTAGTAGTAGTAGTAGTAGTAGTAGTAGTAGTAGTAGTAGTAGTAGTAGTAGTAGTAGTAGTAGTAGTAGTAGTAGTAGTAGTAGTAGTAGTAGTAGTAGTAGTAGTAGTAGTAGTAGTAGTAGTAGTAGTAGTAGTAGTAGTAGTAGTAGTAGTAGTAGTAGTAGTAGTAGTAGTAGTAGTAGTAGTAGTAGTAGTAGTAGTAGTAGTAGTAGTAGTAGTAGTAGTAGTAGTAGTAGTAGTAGTAGTAGTAGTAGTAGTAGTAGTAGTAGTAGTAGTAGTAGTAGTAGTAGTAGTAGTAGTTTTTTTTTTTTTTTTTTTTTTTTTTTTTCCTATGGTGGAGGTGAATGCATTTACGCAGACCAGTCCCTGGTTCTTCCACAATCAGTCGCCAGCTGGTACTGTGGGACTCCCCTTCCATCCAGGTCAGGACTACCCACTAAACACCCCCATATTCATAGAGATGTGACGGAATCACCCTTAGGTATTGCTTCATCACACCCTACTCCATGTTGTTTTTTCCTTTTCTCTTCCCTTCTTTTTTTCTCTGATTTCCCTTATTCCCTTTGTTCGGCTTCCTTAAGTATTAAGATTTCCCTAATGAGTTTGGCGATAGCTTCCCACTTCGCTGGTGCTTCAAGCATGTGATCTATAATGTTTCTGGTTGTCAAACTACCTCCAATTTCTATTGCAGTCCTCTCTCTCACCTCGGTCCATCTGCTACACTCCAAAATTGTATGCCCGGCAGAGTCTTCTCCTCCACAGTAGTAGCATCTGTCGCTTTCTACGATCTTCATTTTATTCAGGTATTTTCCGAATCTACCGTGGCCAGTTAAAAATTGCGTTAAGTGATAGTTCACCTCGCCATGTTTCCGTGTTAACCAGGGTACTATTTCTGGAATGAGTTCCTTGGTCCACTGAGCGGTCCTGGTTTCCTCGCTCCATTCTGCCTGCCACTCTGCCAGTGTCGTCAGTCGTGCCCTTGTTCTCTGCCCTTGTCTATTTTCGTTCTTTTCATATGACCGTTCCCTGATCAGTAGGTGAATAGGTATCACCCCTGCCACCACTTGCACTGCTTTTGTAGATACTGTCCTATATGAGGAGGATATTCTAATTGCCGCTTTTCGCTGCACACTTTCCAAAATGCGTCTGTATCTTGCCGTCTCCGCCCAGTCCTTCCAAACAGGTGCTCCATAGAGAATAATAGAATTCACCACACTGCAGAGGATTCTTCTACTACTCGCCTTTGGGCCGCCAATATTAGGCATTAGTCGACTCAGGGCTGCTGCAACTTTCTCAGCTTTCTGTGCTACTTCTCGAATGTGCTTACTCATGCTCATATTATGCCCCAGCTGAATCCCAAGGTACCTCAGAGATCTACTGGAGTTGATGTTCTTTCCTCCTATGTCGACTTCAATCGTCTTTACGGTTCTCCATCCATTTAGGATTATGATCTCTGTTTTCTGCGGGGCTAGCTCGAGGCCTTTTTTGTGCATCCAAATCTCTACCAGGCCAACAGTCCATGTTATCTTTTCCTCTATCTCTACCTTATCTTTCCCACAAACAGCCAGCGCCAAATCGTCGGCATACCCAACGATAGTTGTGCCGTCTGGCACCGGGAGCTTCAGGACGTCGTCATAATAGAGGTTCCACAGGGTAGGCCCCAGTACAGAACCTTGGGGTACACCACTTGTGATACTCATCGTGTGTGTTCCAATCAGTATTATCCTGTTTTCCAGGTAGCTGCACAGTAATTTTATCAGGTACAGTGGGATCTTCCGTCTTTCCAGTTCACCGACTACCCCTTCCCATGGGACGGTGTTGAAGGCATTCCTCACATCCAACGTAACAAGAGCCATATAGCTACTTGTATTCTTCGAGTCCTTTACGATCCCACTTACCTTCTGTATAGCATCTAGTGTAGAATGTCCCTTTCTGAAGCCATACTGTGTGGGTGCAAATCCCCCTCTCTGCTCTATTTCATTCAGCAATCTCCCGTTTAGGATTTGCTCAAAAAGTTTGGCATCCGAATCAATGAGACTAAGCGGGCGATATGACTTTCCTCCAGCCTTCTCTATCAGAATTAGCCTAGCTGTCTTCCATTCCTCGGGAAAAGTACCTTCCTTTAACAGCTTATTGTAGATCTGAGTGAGTAGTTCAGGTCTTTCTGTTGCCAACAGCTTAATCACATCCGAGGGGACTCCATCTGGGCCTGCAGCTTTCCCTGCTTTCATCCTACGTCCAGCTTCTCTAACCTCTTCCTCACTACACATTTTAATATTTTCAGGTGTTAATTCGATACTAGGCCACCTCTTAATTATATGTTTTGGAAATAGCTTTCTTGCTATCTGCACCTGTTCGTCCTCTGTGCATGTATTTACTGGGTGCATCCGGAGTTTGCCTAGGACTATCTGATATCCTTTGCCCCATATATCCTCATCAATCTCTTTGCACAGGAGTTTCCAAGCCTGCAGTTTTGAATTTGCAATCGCCTTTTTCAGTTCATTGCGGCATTGGTTATGTTGGGCGCGCAGTTGGTGTTTTGAGGCCTCGTCAATATTACTTCTTCTATTGGCTCTCGTCACCTCTCTCTTTGCTTTTAGACTCTTTTTTCTTAACTCTGAGATTTCTGAGTTCCACCAATAAGCACCTCTCCTTCCGGTAGTAAGGCGTCTCTTAGGTAGTACTGCATTGCATGCGCTGCTTACCGCATTTCTCAAGCCTTTTACATTCTGGGTGAAATCGGGTCGTTTACATTCCTCTTCAAGCTTTTGGAGCAATGGATTTCTTTTCTCTTCTTTAAATCGCCACCCCGTAAGTTGAATGTGCTGGTCCGGTCTTCGCCCCTTGTGCTCTATCTCTATGTGGATGTTTCTGTGGTAGCTGAGGTTTTCTTCGTCTCCTACCTGCCACCTGGTCACATCTTTTGCCATGTTAGAGGTGCAGATCGTGATATCTATGAAGGAGCTTCCTCCGTTCCTTTCAAACGTAGGCTTCTGACCATCGTTAAGTATTGTCAGATCACCACTGCTTATCCATTCTGCTAGTGCCACTCCTTTGCGGTCCTCTATAGGAGACCCCCAGCAATATGCCTTCGCGTTAAAGTCGCCTCCTATCAGAATCCTTTTTGTATGCCTTCTCGCACTTAGATCTAGGTCATCTATAAACTGTCTAAAACCTTCTGCTCCTGTTGCAGGTGACAAATAGCACGAATAGAAAACTGTTTCTTGGGTTTCCAGCCATACATATCCCATCCCACTACCGGTTTTATGTCTGTTTATTTTGCTATCTGCTAAATAAATTGCTGCATCAGTATTCCTATCTGTAATCCATCTAGGGTGTTGCCTTGTCATATTTTTGTTTGGTTCAGCAACCAGTGCGAGAGCTATTCCCTCAGCAGCGCATGTGTGTATGAGTAAATCCACCGCCCTTTTGCATCTGTCCACGTTAACTTGGATTAGTTTCATTGTGTTGTTGTCCTTTTCAACTTCTCCTTCTTTTCATTTTCTACAATTTTTCTAAATTCTGGGCACCGAGTGGTTTCTGCCTTGTGTCCTTCCACATTGCAGAGGTAGCATCTTGGTTCGTTTTGGCAATCTCGCTTCTGGTGGCCTATTTCTCCACACTTATAGCACATGTCTGCAGCGTCCTTAATTCCACACTTGGCCGCTGTGTGTCCCACCCTGTGACATCTGTAGCACCTTGTTGGGGAGCTGATTTCTCTAATTCTCCATCTGTGCCATCCATCACCAATCACTCTTTTTTTAATAAGGAGTTGGGCTAACTCTTGCTGTAGAGTTATAAAAGCATACTTCACACCATTCTTGTTAGCCTTTTCGGCTAGTCTTAGTTGCATCTTTTCCTCTAATTGGTTATCTGCAATTTCTCTTTGCAGGATTCTCTGTACATCTTCTCTCTCTGTCGTCTCATCAATGTCCAAGAGTATAACAGTTTGCTTTCTCTGTTTCCTATCAACATATGTAGTAGTAGTAGTAGTAGTAGTAGTAGTAGTAGTAGTAGTAGTAGTAGTAGTAGTAGTAGTAGTAATAGTAGTAGTAGTAGTAGTAGTAGTAGTAGTAGTAGTAGTAGTAGTAGTAGTAGTAGTAGTAGTAGTAGTAGTAGTAGTAGTAGTAGTAGTAGTAGTAGTAGTAGTAGTAGTAGTAGTAGTAGTAGTAGTAGTAGTAGTAGTAGTAGTAGTAGTAGTAGTAGTAGTAGTAGTAGTAGTAGTAGTAGTAGTAGTAGTAGTAGTAGTAGTAGTAGTAGTAGTAGTAGTAGTAGTAGTAGTAGTAGTAGTAGTAGTAGTAGTAGTAGTAGTAGTAGTAGTAGTAGTAGTAGTAGTAGTAGTAGTAGTAGTAGTAGTAGTAGTAGTAGTAGTAGTAGTAGTAGTAGTTTTTTTTTTTTTTTTTTTTTCCTATGGTGGAGGTGAATGCATTTACGCAGACCAGTCCCTGGTTCTTCCACAATCAGTCGCCAGCTGGTACTGTGGGACTCCCCTTCTCTCCAGGTCAGGACTACCCACTAAACACCCCCATATTCATAGAGATGTGACGGAATCACCCTTGGGTATTGCTTCATCACACCCTACTCCATGTTGTTTTTTCCTTTTCTCTTCCCCTTTTTTTTTTTTCTCTGATTTCCCTTATTCCCTTTGTTCGGCTTCCTTAAGTATTAAGATTTCCCTAATGAGTTTGGCAATAGCCTCCCACTTCGCTGGTGTTTCAAGCATGTGATCTATAATGTTTCTGGTTGTCAAACTCCCTCCGATTTCTATTGCAGTCCTCTCTCTCACCTCGGTCCATCTGCTACACTCCAAAATTGTATGCCCGGCAGAGTCTTCTTCTCCACAGTAGTAGCATCTGTCGCTTTCTACGATCTTCATTTTATTCAGGTATTTTCCGAATCTACCGTGGCCAGTTAAAAATTGCGTTAAGTGATAGTTCACCTCGCCATGTTTCCGTGTTAACCAGGGTACTATTTCTGGAATGAGTTCCTTGGTCCACTGAGCGGTCCTGGT
Organism: Tillus elongatus; assembly: GCA_964006375.1. Taxonomy (NCBI): domain Eukaryota; kingdom Metazoa; phylum Arthropoda; class Insecta; order Coleoptera; family Cleridae; genus Tillus; species Tillus elongatus. The sequence continues at coordinate 77,573,974 of OZ023267.1, forward strand.
TTCCTCGCTCCATTCTGCCTGCCACTCTGCCAGTGTCGTCAGTCGTGCCCTTGTTCTCTGCCCTTGTCTATTTTCGTTCTTTTCATATGACCGTTCCCTGATCAGTAGGTGAATAGGTATCACCCCTGCCACCACTTGCACTGCTTTTGTAGATACTGTCCTATATGAGGAGGATATTCTAATTGCCGCTTTTCGCTGCACACTTTCCAAAATGCGTCTGTATCTTGCCATCTCCGCCCAGTCCTTCCAAACAGGTGCTCCATAGAGAATAATAGAATTCACCACACTGCAGAGGATTCTTCTACAACTCGCCCTTGGACCGCCAATATTAGGCATTAGTCGACTCAGGGCTGCTGCAACTTTCTCAGCTTTCTGTGCTACTTCTCGAATGTGCTTACTCATGCTCATATTATGCCCCAGCTGAATCCCAAGGTACCTCAGAGATCTACTGGAGTTGATGTTCTTTCCTCCTATGTTGACTTCAATCGTCTTTACGGTTCTCCTTCCATTTAGGATTATGATCTCTGTTTTCTGCGGGGCTAGCTCGAGGCCTTTTTTGTGCATCCAAATCTCTACCAGGCCAACAGTCCATGTTATCTTTTCCTCTATCTCTACCTTATCTTTCCCACAAACAGCCAGCGCCAAATCGTCGGCATACCCAACGATAGTTGTGCCGTCTGGCACCGGGAGCTTCAGGACGTCGTCATAATAGAGGTTCCACAGGGTAGGCCCCAGTACAGAACCTTGGGGTACACCACTTGTGATACTCATCGTGTGTGTTCCAATCAGTATTATCCTGTTTTCCAGGTAGCTGCACAGTAATTTTATCAGGTACAGTGGGATCTTCCGTCTTTCCAGTTCACCGACTACCCCTTCCCATGGGACGGTGTTGAAGGCATTCCTCACATCCAACGTAACAAGAGCCATATAGCTACTTGTATTCTTCGAGTCCTTTACGATCCCACTTACCTTCTGTATAGCATCTAGTGTAGAATGTCCCTTTCTGAAGCCATACTGTGTGGGTGCAAATCCCCCTCTCTGCTCTATTTCATTCAGCAATCTCCCGTTTAGGATTTGCTCAAAAAGTTTGGCATCCGAGTCAATGAGACTGAGTGGGCGATATGACTTTCCTCCAGCCTTCTCTATCAGAATTAGCCTAGCTGTCTTCCATTCCTCGGGAAAAGTACCTTCCTTTAACAGCTTATTGTAGATCTGAGTGAGTAGTTCAGGTCTTTCTGTTGCCAACAACTTAATCACATCCGAGGGGACTCCATCTGGGCCTGCAGCTTTCCCTGCTTTCATCCTACGTCCAGCTTCTCTAACCTCTTCCTCACTACACATTTTAATATTTTCAGGTGTTAATTCGATACTAGGCCACCTCTTAATTATATGTCTTGGAAATAGCTTTCTTGCTATCTGCACCTGTTCGTCCTCTGTGCATGTATTTACTGGGTGCATCCGGAGTTTGCCTAGGACTATCTGATATCCTTTGCCCCATATATCCCCATCAATCTCTCTGCACAGGAGTTTCCAAGCCTGCAGTTTTGAATTTGCAATCGCTTTTTTCAGTTCATTGCGGCATTGGTTATATTGGGCGCGCAGTTGGTGTTTTGAGGCCTCGTCAATATTACTTCTTCTATTGGCTCTCGTCACCTCTCTCTTTGCTTTTAGACTCTTTTTTCTTAACTCTGAGATTTCTGAGTTCCACCAATAAGCACCTCTCCTTCCGGTAGTAAGGCGTCTCTTAGGTAGTACTGCATTGCATGCGCTGCTTACCGCATTTCTCAAGCCTTTTACATTCTGGGTGAAATCGGGTCGTTTACATTCCTCTTCAAGCTTTTGGAGCAATGGATTTCTTTTCTCTTCTTTAAATCGCCACCCCGTAAGTTGAATGTGCTGGTCCGGTCTTCGCCCCTTGTGCTCTATCTCTATGTGGATGTTTCTGTGGTAGCTGAGGTTTTCCTCGTCTCCTACCTGCCACCTGGTCACATCTTTTGCCATATTAGAGGTGCAGATCGTGATATCTATGAAGGAGCTTCCTCCGTTCCTTTCAAACGTAGGCTTCTGACCATCGTTAAGTATTGTCAGATCACCACTGCTTATCCATTCTGCCAGTGCCACTCCTTTGCGGTCCTCTATAGGAGACCCCCAGCAATATGCCTTCGCGTTAAAGTCGCCTCCTATCAGAATCCTTTTTGTATGCCTTCTCGCACTTAGATCTAGGTCATCTATAAACTGTCTAAAACCTTCTGCTCCTGTTGCAGGTGACAAATAGCACGAATAGAAAACTGTTTCTTGGGTTTCCAGCCACACATAACCCATCCCACTACCGGTTTTATGTCTGTTTATTTTGCTATCTGCTAAATAAATTGCTGCATCAGTATTCCTATCTGTAATCCATCTAGGGTGTTGCCTTGTCATATTTTTGTTTGGTTCAGCAACCAGTGCGAGTGCTATTCCCTCAGCAGCGCATGTGTGTATGAGTAAATCCACCGCCCTTTTGCATCTGTCCACGTTAACTTGGATTAGTTTCATTGTGTTGTTGTCCTTTTCAACTTCTCCTTCTTTTCATTTTCTACAATTTTTCTAAATTCTGGGCACCGAGTGGTTTCTGCCTTGTGTCCTTCCACATTGCAGAGGTAGCATCTTGGTTCGTTTTGGCAATCTCGCTTCTGGTGGCCTATTTCTCCACACTTATAGCACATGTCTGCAGCGTCCTTAATTCCACACTTGGCCGCTGTGTGTCCCACCCTGTGACATCTGTAGCACCTTGTTGGGGAGCTGATTTCTCTAATTCTCCATCTGTGCCATCCATCACCAATCACTCTTTTTTTAATAAGGAGTTGGGCTAGCTCTTGCTGTAGAGTTATAAAAGCATACTTCACACCATTCTTGTTAGCCTTTTCGGCTAGTCTTAGTTGCATCTTTTCCTCTAATTGGTTATCTGCAATTTCTCTTTGCAGGATTCTCTGTACATCTTCTCTCTCTGTCGTCTCATCAATGTCCAAGAGTATAACAGTTTGCTTTCTCTGTTTCCTATCAACATCTGCTTTACCTTCTAGTTTTGTGGACAACAGTTCAGTAAAGGCTTGCCGACTCTTTTCTTCATTACCCCTTATCCTAAGTTGCACATTACCACTACTTGTCTTATGCATTCTTTCAATTGTTATGCTTTCAGCATTTACCTCTCTTTTCATATTTTTTATTATGTCCGCGTATGTTACTCCATCTCGGGGTTTCACTATTATAGTGTCTCTATTCTTTGCTTTCCCTCTTATTATTGTTTTCATACCACCATGAGGATGTGACTTGTTTGTGTTGCTATCCACTTGACTTTCAGCTTTTTTATTCCCCTTAGTCTTGTAGAGTGTTATGCCTTGTTTTTCTTTTCTATAAACGTATTCCAAAATTTTTCTTAGGCAAACTTCATCCACCCCCTTTGTCGCTCGGCAGATGGGTGCATCCCTTTTGTTTTTGTTGGTTATTCCTATAACCTCGAGAAGGTTATTTTTTAGGGCTGTTTTATCTAACAGTAAGTCTTCCTCCCCTATCATTATCAGATAGGTGTATCTTTCGATGTTGTCCGCAGTATCTTCTCCTTCGCCAGTGATTATTCTACTTGATGTAACGCAACACATCATTTTTCCTACTTCTAGTTTGTTCTCTTCTAGAATAGTCTCTATCTGTGGATTGTTGTCAGTAATATGTTTCATTTGGGTATTACTCATTTCAGCACCCTTTTTAAGGATGATCATTTGATCTTTTTGGGAACTTGCATCCTCTTTGGTAACCTGACATTTTTTATATGCCCCCTCCGGCCATTTGAGCTCTATTAATTCTTGTAGCTCTCTTTCACCGAGATCATTATTCAAAGCATCCTCTATTCGGTTTATTAACCTTTCCTCTTCTACTTGTTTCTCATTCCCTGTTTGGGTGCTTATTTCCTTTGTTGCTTTTTTAACGCTTCCTTGCTCTTGGTCTTTGGTGCTTGCTGTGTACTCCTGGATAAGTTCCTCAATAAACTTGGTTGCAACGGGCATTCTTTTCGAATATCTATCGAGTTTGCCTACGGCTGACTTTATTTCCATCTTCGTATTCGGGATCTTGATTGTTAATGCTTGGAGAAACTCCGCTTCCCTTGTGGTCTTTTGTATCAGGTCTTTAAGCAGGGCATTCTCTTTTTCAATTCGTTGTATAAATTTCCACGCCTCTTCTGTCTCCATCCGCTTTTTTTCTGGTGTTTCCACTCTTTTTCGTTTGTTCTCTCTTCCTGCCTGTTCAGTACTGCTGTACTCGGTAGCGCTTGGTTCAGATTTTTCCTCCTTCCTGACTGGGGATCTCTGTATAGAGTCCCTCCTCACAAAGGGGTCATAATTACCATCCTGTAGGTGCAATGACAAATTGTCCCCCCCAGAATCCGTGGGACAGCCCTCTTGCAGAGAGGGGTGGGATTCCCCGGCATCGCCGGTACCCACCTGGGGTATCACTTCCGCGCGTTTATCTGTCATCTCATCCATTGTGCGAATTTTGGCTTTTGGTTTAAAGGTTTAAAGCGGGAAATGAAATGGCACCTAGCCCTCGGATACCCTAATAGCGTCGGTGCCAGAAAAGAACAAGAGTCGGCCGACAGTAGGAGAATTAGAAGTTTGGCCAGATAGGAAAGATGAAAGTAGAGGGATCTCACCCAAGACAAGTTGAAGAAAGGTGAGTATCCAGCTCAGGTGTGTATGGTGGTCATGTGTATGTGAATGAGTATGTAAGTATGTGTTTGTGCTCGCGTGTGGTGTGGTGTGTGCACCCCCGTAGTCGCCATCCACGTACTCGCAAGCGGCGAGCCCTTGGGGGTAGTAGTAGTAGTAGTAGTAGTAGTAGTAGTAGTAGTAGTAGTAGTAGTAGTAGTAGTAGTAGTAGTAGTAGTAGTAGTAGTAGTAGTAGTAGTAGTAGTAGTAGTAGTAGTAGTAGTAGTAGTAGTAGTAGTAGTAGTAGTAGTAGTAGTAGTAGTAGTAGTAGTAGTAGTAGTAGTAGTAGTAGTAGTAGTAGTAGTAGTAGTAGTAGTAGTAGTAGTAGTAGTAGTAGTAGTAGTAGTAGTAGTTTTTTTTTTTTTTTTTTTTTTTTTTTTTTTTTTTTTTTTTTGGAGGGGGAAACCGCTTGGCGAAGAGCACGGGGTCTATGTGCTCAACAGTCTCGGGCGCAACTCCGAGTAAAAACCCCTCATTCTTCGGCAAGGTGTCTGGAGTCGTCATCTCTGACATTTCATCGGATCGCCTTGTCCCATGTCTATACCCTTCTTACTTCTTTCTGTCAGTCTTGCTCTCTTCTGCGCCTATCCTGTTCTTTCTCTCTCATCACTTGTCTTATGAAGGAACTAATTTTTTCATATCTTTCCTGACATGCCACCATTTTCTCAATAACGTTTTCTGCATTTAACGTTTCCCCTATTTCAGTTTCTATTTTTGCCCTGGCAGTCGTCCACCTCACACACTGGAACCCCGAGTGTTCGGGCGTGTCGTTTTCACCACAGTGGATACATGCTTCGTCTTCTGATTTTCCCATCTTCTTAGCGTATGTTTTGAAAGATCCGTGGCCCGTAAGAAACTGTGTCACAAAATAGTCGATCACTCTATACTGGCACTTCACCCACAGTCTAATATCTGGAATCAGTCTCTTCGTCCACTGTGCTGTCCTCGTGTTTCCATCCCACTCCTTTTGCCATTCGTCTAAGGATCTTTCTCTCTCGGCGGTTTTTACTTCTGCGAGGTGCCCTCTTCCGGTATTATATATTCTTGCTCTTTCTTCCGCCAGAATATGGATGGGAATCACACCCGTGACAACCTGCACTGCCTTCGTGGATACAGTCCTGTATGCACTGGCGACTCTTATTAGCATTTTACGTTGTGTTGTTTCCATCAACTGCCTGTATTTCTTAGCCCTCAAGATGCTTACCCATATGGGGGCACCATATAGAAGCACCGAGTGCGTCACTCCGCTGAATAGTAGTCTTTTAAGACTATTTGGGCCTCCCACATTTGGCATCAATCTAGTGAGCATAGCTGTTTTTGCTTCAGCATTTTTGGTGGTATTCTTTATATGCTGTCTGAAAGAGCAGCCCTCTTCTAAGACTATCCCTAAATATTTTATTGTTTTTACTGGTCTTACTGTCGTCTCTTTGATCTTGAAAGTGACACCTTCCCTTCTCCTGGGCCCCTTGAGGATTACCGCTTCTGTTTTATGTTCGGCAATTTTTAGATCATGCTTTTCGATCCAGTTTTCTATTGTGTGCAATGCTTCATTTGTCACAAATTTCAGCAGAGCTTCATTTTTCGCCTCCACAAACAGCGCCAGATCATCAGCATATGCAATAGTCGTTGCTCCCACAGGCAAATCGAGTCGTAGACAGCCATCATACAGGATGTTCCATAGTACGGGCCCAAGGACTGATCCCTGTGGGACTCCTTTTGTTACTTCCATACTTATATTTTTTGTTATGCTAACACTTCTGTTTTTAAGATAGTTGTCAATCACTGTGACAAGATATTCGGATAGGTTTTTCTCTTCCATGGCTTCCAAAATCAGCTCCCAGTTTGCAGAGTTAAATGCATTTTTTATATCTAATAGGACAAGAACTACCCACTTGGATTTCGCTGTCTTGGCCCTTTCTACTACCCACTTCACTGCATCTACAGTAGATTTTCCCTTTCGGAAGCCAAACTGGAAGTCCGACATTTCATGTCTTCCTTCAAGCTCGGTCTCTAGTCTTGTTTTGATGAGCATCTCATACAGTTTGCAGATGACGTTTAGGAGGCACAGCGGTCTGAAAGATGATGGGTCCCCCAGTGGCTTTCCGGCTTTCCGTATTAATATTAGTTTTGCCATTTTCCATTTATCCGGGAACTCTTGAGAGATCAGCAGGGTGTTTAATACCTGCAACGTTTTTTCAGGGTAGTGTCCAATAAATAGTTTGACGGCCTCCGGAGGGACTCCGTCCGGGCCCGGTGCCCTTTTTGTTTTTATCTTCTCCCCTGCTGCTTTTAGTTCTTCCAATGTGAATGGAGGTATCTCGTTTGCTGATCTTTTTCTGCTTCGTCTGTTTTCTCTACAGGTCGGGAAAAGGCTTTCTGCAATCTGTTGCTTTTTTTCGACATTCATTTCATATGGCATTTTTGCCTGTTTTGTCCCTCTTGTTACTATCTCATATCCTTTTCCCCATATGTCCTCATCTAGATCTTTGCAGACTTGCTCCCAGTGTTTTTTCTTGGACTTGTTTATTGATCTCTTCAACTGCTTCCTCAGGTCTTTGTACTTTTTGCATAGCTCTTCCTTGGCTACCGCCGATATATTTTGGCTTCTTGTAATTCTGGTTATCTGCCGTTTTGCCCGTGTACATTCATTTCGTTTGCAGTTTATTTCTTCATTCCACCAATAAGGAGCTCTTCTGGTATTTTCTAACCCTCTGCTTGAGGCCTTTTTCGTTGCTGTTTCCATGACTTCGCATAGTTGCTCTAGAGAGAATACTTCTAGATTTTGCATCATATGCTCCATTTCCTCTTTATATTTTTCACCATAGAAGACGGGTTTCTTAGTTTCTCCTGATTGGGACTTGATGTACTTGGAGCGCACTTCAAAGTAGATGTGTTGGTGGTATGTCATTCCTTCTCTGTCCATGACTGTCCAATCTCTAATTCGCTTAGCCAACTTTTGCGTGCTGCATGTTACGTCTATATATGTCGCTGTTTCTCCTCTCACAAAAGTAGGTTTATCCCCTGTATTTATAACCACCATATTCAGCTCCGCTAGCCACTCCGACCATACCTCGCCTCTGCGATCCCAGACTGGTGAGCCCCATTCCGGCGACTTTGAATTTATATCGCCCAGCACAAGTGTCTCTTTGGAGTTATCTCTGATGTCTACCATAATTTCTTCCACCTGCTTTTTATAGGCCTCAAAATCCACGTTTGGAGAAAAGTAGCAACAGTACATGCTAAAATCTTTGATTTCTATTCTAATATAGCCTTCTTTTTTCCCTATTGAGAGTATCCCCGTGTTTCTGTTTCTGATGTACACTGCCACATCCAGTCTTTTGTCAGCTACCCATCCTTGGTTTTGGATTATTTTTTTGTTGGGCTCGCTCACCACTAAAAGATCTATATCCATCTCTCTAGTTATTTTATCCGCAATATCATGTGCATCCCTGCCTCTCCCCAAATTTGTCTGTAGTACTTTCATTGCGGTCTTATTTCTCCCCTGTATTATTTCCGGTGTAGTGTGCCAGGGGGTCGGGGTGGTCACTGCATTTATACTCCTCATTTTGTGCTGGATAGGCGCTCCTTCTCCTCCTTCTGTTTCTCTTGGACGAGTTTCCTGTACTTCGGGCATCGCATCGATTCGGGCTTGTGCTCATCTGTACTGCATAAATAGCACCATTGCACATTGCGGCACTCTCTTCTCCTGTGGCCTGTCTTGCCACATCTATGGCATGTTTCCCCTTCTTCCTTTGTATCGCACTTATTTGCCGTATGCCCGACTCTGTGACACTTGTAGCATCTAGGCGGTGAGTATACTTGCTTCACCCGCCACCTATGCCATCCTTCTCCTATTTTTCTGTTTTTCACCAGCTGTTGGGCTAATTTTTCTTGTAGCGTTATGAATGCATACTTGTATCCATCTCGGTTTGCCTTTTCTGATAATTTCACCTGTATGTTATCGTAATGTCTCTCTCCACAGTTCAGGTGTTTTTTCAGAGCTTCTTGTATTTCAGCTTCCTCCAGCGTTTCATTTATATCTAAAATCATAACAGTTTGCTTTCTTTGTTTAACCTCCACTTGTGCCATTTTTTCGAGCTTGGAGGTTAGGTGTTCTTTGAAGGCCTGCTTGGACTTATCGTCTTTTCCTTTCAATCTTATTTGTACTCCTTCTTCACCTATCCTGTTTACCTTACCAATGACGACACCTTCGGTGCTCACTTCTCTTTTCATGCTGTTTGTTATGTCTGCATATGTTTTGCCTGCTAAAGGTTTTAGGATAATGGTTTCTTCTTTCCTGTTCCTCTGCACATGGAATTTTTTCGTGTCATCATCAACTTGGTTTTCCATTTTTTTGTTTCCTCTAGTCTTGTAGAGTGTTATTCCTTGTTTTTCTTTTCTATATACATATTCCAGGATCTTTCTTAGGCAGACTTCATCCACCCCCTTTGTTGTACGACAGATGGGTGTGTCTCTGTGGTTTCGGTTGGTTATTCCGATGACCTTGAAAAGGTTATTTTTCAGGATCGTTTTGTCAAGTGGTGATAATTTTTCTTCCCCCGTCATTATTAGGTAGGTGTACCTTTCAGTATTCTCTTTCGTATCTTCTCTGTCATCGGTGATGATTCTATTTGATGAGATGCAGCACATCATTTTTCCTACTTCCAGTTTCTTCTCCTCAAGGATAGCTTCTATCTGTGGATTGTTTTCAACAATTTTTCTCATTTGGGGGTCACTTATTTCAACCCCTTTTTCCACGATGATCATTTGGTCTTTTTGGGAACCTGCATCGTCTTTACACACCTGGCATTTTTTGTATGTCTCCTCCGGCCATTTGAGCTCTGTGATTTCCTGTAGTTCAGTTTGACTGAGGTCTTTGTTTAGGGCGTTATCTATTCTGTTTATGAGTATCTCCCTTTCAGCTTGCCTCTCATTTACCGTTTGGGTGCCTGTTTCCTTTGTTATTCTGCGCTCGTTGTTTTGCTCGTTGTCTGTGACAGTTACAGTGTACTCCTGTATGAATTCCTCAATAAAGTCAGTAGCAGCTGGCATCCTTTTCGAGTACCTATCCAGCTT